>SNQJ01S0187198.1:1327-18501 GCA_010110895.2 Picea sitchensis | reverse complement strand
TGTTTGTTAAACCTTAAATATGCAACATGCACATGTAATAACCAACATGCACCTGCAATAACCAACATGCAACCGTAATAACCAAAGAATATCTCAAACACACGGCTAAAACGCATCCAGAAACCCCCAGTGTATCAGATCTGTAAGACAGAGCATTAGAACAGTAGCAAATATCTTGATCAGCGGGATCATGGATATTTCAACATAAGGGCCTCGAGACATCATCTCCTTAGTTATCCCTAGAAATTGGGGATAACAAGCCTCATGGGCAAGGTGATGGGCTTTGTGGGCTTGTGATGGGGTGTCACACCCACAAACATGAATAAAATATTCTAATTAATTGTTGAGTTTAGGAAGGGCTTCTAAACTCACTCATTGGACATGTATATAAAGGAGAGATGTGAAATATCCTTGATTCCGCCGATCGAGATATTTGCTACTGATCTACTATTTTGTCTTGCAGATCTGATACACTGGGGGTTTCTGGATGTGTTTCAGTTGTATATTTGAAATCTTAATGGTTATTGCATGTGCATGTGGGTTATTGCATGTGCATGTTGGTCATTGCATGTGCATGTTGGTTATTCCATGTGCATGTTGCATATTTAAGGTTTAAACAACATATAAAGGATGCATGCAAAAGTAGAGAACAACAACTGCCCAATATCATGTAAAATATGAGTTGGTATGGAAATACAATAGCCCTCGGAAATATAGAATATAAGCGTCGGTCCCGGTCATGGATCGATCAAGATACAATCAAATAACATAAAAATACCTGTGATCATAAGATGGAGGCAGATCTGATGCATTCATAGATAGATTGATAAAATCTGCATTTCCGGAGAAGCATGGTAACCGATACTAGCTGGAAAACTCGTCTGGGAGAATGGACCGTCGGAATGTGTCGGAAACTACTCCAATAGAAGCCAGCCTCTATTTGGAAATGGATGAGTGTGGGATCACCGGATACAGTCTCTAAAGACCTTGGATCACGGACCCACAGGGGGTTTGCGCCCCTCCTGGAGTACTGGATGTGCCCAAAAGGATTCCAACAATGGAATTTGTTGCTATATGGCTCAAAGCGATCGTCTAATGGAAATAAGGAAATGGGTCGAGAAAGGATTTTATGCGGATGCGCTCTGAAACTGCATGCAACATGATGATAATACGTCGTTTAGCCCTAAATATAATTTTGAATGAGTCGATCGCAAAGATTCCACTTGCAGATCGATGATAGATGGCTCAATAGAAGCGCCCTATTTGGATCTCAAATGGGTTGGAAGGAAACTACAATCTGAGCTCTGATCTCGTGCAGCTGCACAAACCCTCAATCTGATTTGTGCCCTCACTGGCTGAGCTGCTCACTTTGTAATGGATACTCCTGAAAAGTACTGTGAAATGCCTGGATGGTATCTCCTATGGGTTAGGTGTGTCTCTCAACACCGAAACTTCGATCAATGGTGGTGGTTTCCTCGAGAGATCCACAAAGCGATGAGTCGACTCTCCTCCTCCTCTCAGGAACTCTCAACATCAAATCATAACAATGCATAATGGATTAGGTTGCTACCCTTCCTTTATAGCTTCCCGAAACCCTAATTAGTTGTTGACCTTTTCCCTCAAGTGACTTTTACTTTATTTTGTATTCCTTAGTTAAATCAGCAATTAATTAATTAATTAACCATTTTGCCTCTAAAAGTGATTTATCCATCGTTATGGCTTCTTCGACCACTAAAAGTCATGTCTCATCATCTTATCCTGTAATGCTCTTCCTCCAGATTAGATGAGCTATTACACTAAGAGGTTTCACCAAGTAATATGCCCATTATGACCTTCTTGAGTGAAATTAATTAAGATATGACCCATAATAACTCAAAATTGAATCATCGAATCTGTGGGAACCAAAGCCAGTTGTGCAGAATGGATCCTGATGATGAGCGATACAAATTAGACCCCAAATGCCATTGCTTCTAGCTACTCGGGTAGGCATAACCTGCTTGAAATGTTGTGTGTTATAATGTCCCAAAATGGGGACATTACAAGATGTCATTAATGACAATTGATTATTGTGCAAGATGGAGTTAGCATAAGTGAGGTGCACTTGTGCTAGGAGCTTGAAATTTGATGAAGTGCAATTGTGAGGAAAATCCGGCCTAGGGTTTGAGGTGATTTTCTATTTCAGTTTTTGATAGGGAACGCACACATGTAGAGGAGAAGGAGAACAGCAGTACACTTTTGTGTGAGAGAGGAGCCCATGCGTGTGAGGGAGACAGCTCGCACATGTGAGCAGCAGACAGTATGGACAACCTATATAGTTTGTAGAGCCACGTGTGAGCAGGCCGCACGTATGGTGGAACAAAAAAGACAGCCCACACATCTGGAAGTGATAGAAGGTTCGCGTGTGAATTGACATCTGAAATACGGTGATGCAATGCTGTTGGCGTCAAACATAGATGCAGTGGCAATACAAATTTAATGGGGCAAAGGTGATTTAATTATTTTTGTTGAGTTTAATTTTCTTGATGTTTTATGTTTGTGAAGGACAAAGGTTGTCCTCAAAATTACAGTGTTTTGGAGGGACAAAGTTGTCCCCTCCCGAGAATAGTGAGAATTGTGTTATTTGCAGGAGGGTTGGTTTTTGCCCTTAGATTTTCTGAATTGATAAAGCTTACAGAACATAAATTTGTCTCAGTTGTGTTGATGATTCATCTTTGATCGTCTTTTGTGTGTTTCCATTTGCCAAAATTTTTGGTCAATAATTTTCAATGTAAAATTGTTGATTGATAGCAATGAGGATTTTGTTGTTAGCTCACTAGGAAACAATTTAAATCTGAAAATTAATCACATAAGTGCATGTGAAAATTGACATCATTATCAAAGCTTGGGATATGAAGAGAAGAGGATCATCTTGAGACACATTGTTGGTTGCAACACTGAAAGAGTGTTTCTTGTGCTGTTCGGGGTAGGTCAATATGGTGAACACATTAAAGCTTGAGGACAAGTTGGAAGGGAGACCAACTTCCAAGCTTGGAAGGCAAGGGTGCTCCTTCTATTGGAAGAGAATGACCTCAAGGTATGTTGAGTGTGTGGTTGTAGCCCCTGTTGATGATTGCAACATGCATTGTGACGCATTCTACCAGGGATCACGTTCTCCTACAGGGTGAGTTGAGACGACTGTGAGAGAGCCCATGTGTTGGGGTGTGCCCATGTGATAGGTGTGTCGTTCCTCTCTGGTGAGATGGGGAACTGATATGTGCCCACAGTAATGCGGTGAGGATGCCCATGAGATGGTGTGTCGTTCCTCTCTGGATTGAGATGAGACAATGTGTACCCCTGCGGCCAGGGGTGAAAGTGCCCATGTGATGGGTGTATCGTTCTCCTCTGTGTGAGAATTGAGTCATCCCTCATTGGTTGGGGCATTTTTCTCCTCTAGAGAGTTGAGTCGTTGTGGTACTCTAGATGATTCTCTGTGGACTCAGTTGAGATGAATGTCACATTGAGTATAGCGTCCATGGTGAAACCTGCAATTGAATGATGTCCCTATTAGTGAACACTAGTGGACGTGTGGATCCCTTGCTATATTGTCTAAGTGAATTTGTTAATGTTTTATGCCATTATTATAGTTCTTTGCATTTCAATATTAGATAAAGAGCAACATAAGAACAAGATCAGCAGTACACATTCCAGAAGAGACACAACATTTATCACAGGAAACCCTCTAGGGAAGAAAACCGATAAAAACTTCCTTATTATAAATTTCCAATACAATGTCAGAGATAACTCAAACCAATCCTGAGAAGAGTCCTCTCAAAGATCGCCCTCTTCTCCCCTCTCTCTCCAGGCAGTGAAGTCATAGCTTGCCTCTTAGAAATGAGCAAGTGTGTTTGTGTGATAAAGAGAGGCTAGAGCCTCTCTATATACTCTAAATTAAAGCTGCGTGTGTGAAGTGTCTTCTTGGCGGGGGCGACCTCCTCCTCTGGGTGGGTAAACCCACCTTTATATTTTTGGGTCTCAATAATAGCTGATGGGGCCGACTTCTTGTCACGCCTATTACAATTGTCTATTGACCAATCCATAAAGGGGATTTGGTCCTAATACAATAACCGACAGTCAATCCACAATGGGGATTGATCCTATGAACCTAATATAACAATAATAATAAGAATATAACTGCGGTTACATTATTTCAACTCCCCTTAACAAGAGGGTATTTCTTCAACGACACTTACTAAATGAGAGGTCTACATCATCCCGGTGGCATCCCGGGAGACGGTGTCGTGTATCTCATCTTGGAACATTGGCGGGCATATCTACGAGTCATCGGAAGTTTTCTTCATCGGCAACATCGTTATTCTCGAAAAAATGTCATCATCATACGCATCAATATGTATCGATAAAAATGATACCTCATCACGGTACTAAGTGGCACATCCGCGATACTACAGCGGCTCAATGTCGCGGTGATAAGTTGATAGCTTTCGGTGTTGAGTCACATCTTGCTATCGTCTAACAACTGGTTCAGAAGCAAGGTATACATCCTCATCTTGCTTTAGATCTAACAACAGGTGGAAAGCGAGGAATCATCTTGCTTTACATCTAACAACTAAGGTGGAAACGAAGACACATCATCATCTTGCTTTCGTCTAACAAAGCGGTCAGAAGCAAGGAGTCATCTTACTTTATGTCTAACAACTTCTGGAGTCAGAAGAAGGGAACACATCATCATCTTGCTTTACATCTAGCGATGTCAGAAGCAGGAATCATCTTGCTTTACGTCCTAACAACTAGATTAGGAAGCAAGAACACATCATCATCTTGCTTTACGTCTAACGGTATTAATTTTCAAAATCCCACAGTTCGGTCCTCCGTTTACTTTCTACCAAATTAAATGCCAAACTTCGGTTCAACCTTTGTTTGACATATCTTCTGTTAGTGTTTCGGTATCACGCTCCGCGGTGGTGTTTTGTTATCGGCATAATACTCTGACACGGTGTTCGGCTATCTGCTCCGCAGTGTTCGGCTGTCGACGTAATACTTCTGACTGGTGTTTAGGCATATACTGACCGCGTGTTTCGGCCTTATACTACGGTGTTTGAAGCGCAAAGCTACGGTGTTGCGACATCTAAAAACCTTGAAAATAAATTTCGAAACGGAAAATAGAATTTCAGAAGCTGAAACGGGGATTATGAACTTGTCGTTTTCCAGCGGAAATAAAATATCGACCAATGCAAAACTGAAGAAATATTGAACACAAATATTTTGGTCTAACTTCGACCTCGGAAAAACCCACAAAGGGAAAACCGGTTAGAGAGGGATTTGTATTACTTATGAGCTTATGAGAGGGTCTTTTCTGACATTTTCATCTTGATATTTACACAAACTTATCACGGACATTCACGTAGCTTTGCTCCTCAATTTCTAAACCGGAAATTCGTACAACAGTACGACAAATAATGTTGTACGGACTGTCACAAAAATTTGTGCCAAAACTCTGCTATGATTCAATTTCTGTGCCACTCAGTGTTATTCGGCAACCTTGGAATGCATGCCAATACTCCCAAAAATTGCAGTTGATGTCTTTTTTCTTCATTTCGACCTCTCTCTTGCTCTCTTGTTTCTCAACAAAGAATTCTTCGTCTCCTCTCTTGTTCTCTCAACCATTTTAGCATTTTCTCTTGCTCTTGGCATCTCACCAAAAGCCTCTTGGCCTCTCACCAAGATTTCTTCCACTTCTTCCGCTTTGCTCTTGGCATCTCGCGAGCCTCTTGTATCCACCAAAGAGTCTCTTGCTCTCTCAACAAGATTTCTTCCACTTCTTCCACTTTGCTCTTGGCATCTCACGAGAGCCTCTTGGCAGCATCTCACCAAGAGTCTCTTGCTCTCTCAACAAGATTACTGCTGCAAGAATGGGTAAGCCCACTTGCCTTAATCAACCTCATGAGGAAGGTGGGGGTTTTCTAATCTAATGGTGAGATTAGATTAGATGGGTGGTGAATTTGGTGTCTCTTCACTCGCCTCACTTTAATCATAAAGTTATCTTTTAATTTGCATCCCTCACAAATTAATTTGACTACAAGACCCACATTCGGCAATTTCTCCCCTTGAAACCTGGGAAGAGGAAACGCACTTGTAGTACTTCATTTTAATTCAAATTTAACACTCCCTCATACCGGTGGGGTGTGTGCCTCACCACTCCAAGCTTGTCCTGAAAATACAAACTTGCCCATGCTCAATGCCTTGGTGAGTATGTGCAACTTGCTCCTCGGTGGAGATATGCTATGCTCGACTCCCTCTCTGAACATAATCTTGTATGAAGTGATGCTCGAGATTCGTTATGCTTAGACCAGTCATGAAAAGCTGGATTCTCCAAGAGTTTAATACAACTCTGATTATCCGCGATGGAAATCGCGGTAGGCCTCAGCGCACCTTAGAACAATCCAATGCGGCATGCGAAGCCAAGGGCCTCACAACTAGCGACTAGTACATATATACTGGAAATACTGCCGAGACTCAGGCAACGATACGCTTCCGGTGAACCAAGACACAATGTGATCCCAATCAAAAGCAACTACGGGGTGCTTTCACGTCAGCGACACATCACACTTGTCACAGTGCAGCGCAGCCAGCGGGGCGAGACTCCATCTCCTCTATGATAGTCGAAACCATAATCTACCGTACCACAAAGAGATACGAGCATGTTTTTTTTTGCCACCCAATGCACTCTCCTGGCTCCACCATGAGCCCATTAAGAGTGTTAACGTGAAACAAATATATGCTTTGGTATTGACCAAATACATCGGCCAGATCAGCCCGGCGATACAAATTGTGGCATCCACCAGCTGGCTATCTGAAGCAATAAGCTTCTTCCAGTCGGTAATCGTAGGAGTGGTCATGGGCCTATGCCCATCACGAAATACGCTCCGGAATATCACACACATGTCGCCTGTCGGGAAGATGTGTCGGTCTATGAAACCTCCAATCCAAAAGTAATACATCGGTCAATGTACGTCGTCGAACTGCGAGCAAGGCTCTCCTTGCGGTAGCGATGAGTCTCGCCACAATAATAAAGGTCATCCACATGGCAATGAGGAAGAATGAGAGGGGATCCTCTCCAACCACAATGAAGTATAGGTTGGGATCGCCTCACTCTTCTCAAAACCAAACTACTACAAATAGGCATCAATCCTCGAATACGAAGCTCTTTGGGAGCTTGTTTCAATATACAATGCCTTTTTTGGTCTACACACATGAGACTCTCTCCATGCACCTCAAATCCCAATCGCTGCTCAATGTATACCTCCTCCTCAATAAGACCATTAATCGGTCTTCACATCCATCTGGTGGATCTTCCAATACGATTCTGGCGCAATGGAGATCCAGCGCCACGATGAAGTGTATGGAGCAACCCGGCGCCAAAGGTCTCATCATAGTCCAGCTCCCCCTCAGCTTTGTGGCAGAAACCCCAGAACCTAAGCTGAGCTTTGTACTCTCAATCGCCATCCAGCGGCATGCTTTGCTGTAGAGCCACTTGGAAGTCACCAGACTTCCCTCAGTCTAGGAACAACTTCCCGGACATCGTTCTTCATGATGAATTGTACTCTTCCATCATGGCATCTCCATACCTATCTGCAGGTGGCCTCCTCAAAGTGGAAGGCTCAGAATCCCAAATACTGCTCACCAGCCAGCGATGTAGACGCAAAACCTCTCGGGAGGTTTACTCTCTCCTTTACTGCTTGGGTTCCCCCTTTGAAACACGGCCATCTGAACAAAGTATGAGGCAGCGACTCCTCCTCTCCCCAGTAGTGTCTGTGGAGGGACTCTCCACCGCTCCAGCCCCATCCTGCTTTGAGGAATAATGATCCTGTAGTAGTGCTGAAGTGCGATCCAGAACACATGATTCGGTGGCCTGCCGAACGCCCCCAGACTCTGTGGCCCTGTCTGGCCCGAGGTGGCCTCGAAATCTGTGTCATTGTAGTCTAATGCGGGCTCACCTGAATCTGAGATGAAGGCTTCTCACCTCTCTCTGTCCCTCAGACTTCCTAAAGGCTCCGTCCTCCTCAAATCCAACATCCCTCCTCAAGGAAGGAATGTATATACAAAAAGCCTTTGAATTCTCACTGTACCTAACAAAGATGCCTCTCTCTGCCATGGGCTCCGGCTTTGTCCTCTTCGGAAGGGACATATGAATATGTGGTGCATCAAAAATCCGAGTGCCCCACCTCGAGGCTGCTTCCCGAGGAGAAAGCCTCCTCGGGAGTCATTCTCCCGGTACTAATGAGGACTCACGATGCCAGATAAGCTAGGTGTAGCATCTCGGCCATAGAAATAGTGGCGACCCTGATCATGTAGCATGGCTCACACAGCCCCAACAATGGCCTTGTTATTCCTCGGCCAGCCCCATTACTGCTGTAGTTTGTGAAACGATCAACTCCTCTGATGCCCTCTCACATACAATCCATGACTCCTTGGAGGTGTGCTCGCCCCATTGTCAGATCTCGGGACTCGATTTTTCTTCACAATGCGGTTCTCCACAAGGCTTTGAAGACTCTTGGAACGGTGAAGATGTCTTTGGTCTTCATGAAGAAAATCGATTGCCCTCGAGAAGAAGTCATCAATGAATACACAACATGAGTATAGGGATCCAGGTCCAGCGATGCGAGGGCACCGGGCCACATACATTCAGATGTATGTATAAGATCAATTATCTCTGCTTCTCTACTGTCACTTCTCGAAAAAGCATTCTTGGTGTACTTTCTCGAAGCACACCCCTTGCACAACCCATGGTTCTCTGAACTGAAATCCGGAACTCCCATCACCATCTCCCACAGAACTCGCAAAGCCCCATGGATGGCACATTTGCACCATGGTGCAAATGTGCCATCCTCCACACGTATACATATCTCACATGGAGTGCGTCCTTCTTCTTTGGTAGAATGAATCAATGCATGGCAGGATGGAACAAGAACTCGTACAACCTCTCATGTCTAGTACCAATCACTTTGGCAGAATTGATGCTAGACCCTCTGGGGAAAACACTGCCCATCACGGAACAGAACCTCATAGCCCTTCTCCTCAATAGTAGAAGCCGACACTAAGTTCTTTGCCAAGCCCGGAACATAAAGAACCTGCGTCAAAATCATGGGAGGCAAACACTCCCTCCGAAATGATACGGTCCCAAAACCAGACACCTTGACCTCACGGTCATCTCCAAGCACTTCCTCAACATCTCCAATCTGTGTAATATCTATCAAATTCTCCTGGCCGCTATCATATGGCGAGAACTGCTTGTCAATATACCAAGAATATTTAGTAGTGGTCCTTGAGGATAGATATACAATCAAGGAAAATTCCTTGTCAAACAGAGGTGGAAAACTCTTCCCTTGCGGTGTTGTTTGTTTCTTCTTCTTGTTGGATAGCATCTGCATAGTGCCCAAACTTATGGCAAACAAAGCACTTGACTTTGCTCATGTCCTCTTCCCTTCCTTGGGCTTGTCCTCCCTTTGGACCCTTTACGAACTTCTTGCTTCTTGCTAGTGGTAGCAAGAGCCACGATCTCCTCCTCGCGGCCGGTAGATGAAGCGCCATGCACATAACCTCTAGGGTCTCCTCGAACAAAGTCATCCAAAGGCGTTTCCCAACCGGGAAGCTTCTCTAGCAACAATGCCCTCGACCGCTTGACCCATGGTTTGGAAACACCATTCAATCGCGTTCTCCTGAGATCAGCATCGACTATGAAGCCCCCGACTCAAGCTCATCCCTCACTGAGTCAATCTAGTAAGGTATGTGATACATTTTCAATATGGTCATTTTATGTTCTTTAGTTTTCCCTCAAAACCATCTTACGGTTCTCATTTGTACTCTGGTACAATTTAGTCAAGACTCCCACATCTCATAGGAATTTGTCTTCCCGAATCCATTGAGGAATCAAATGATCCTTGATGGCATCAAGAATAAAATCTCTTAGCCTTGATACTCTTCTTATTATAAGATGCAAGAAGAGTAGCATCAACATGTACCACAACAGGATGAGTAGTGGTATTCTCCACAATGTCCCACAGCTTCGTTCTCTTGCAAAGCAAGATCATCCTCTCCTTACAAGAAACAAAGTTCATTGCCCCATCAAGTCCGTCTTCAACCCTCTAACTTGTAGCCATGACCCTCTTTCTGCGAAAATCACAAATTCAAAAATCATACGTGAAGTATTTGTTGTCCCACTATTTTCACGTTTCTTTGAAATTTACGCCGCGCCTTCAACTCGGCTCGATGCCATGTTAATTTTTCAAAACCCAAACCCAGTTTCAGTCTCACTAAATTTTCAACCAAATTTAAATGCCAAACTTCGTTTCAGCACTGTTTCAGCATATCTTTCGGCCGTGTTTGACGTCGCTCACCGGTGGTGTTTAAATCGACGTAATACTTTCTGACACAGTGTTTGACATCACGCTCACGGTGTTCAGCATTGACGCTAATACTGACTGGTGTTTACGGCGCCATGCACCGACCGCGTGTTTTACGGCGTATACTGTTGATTGTTTTGGCGCAAGCTACGGTGATTATTTGACATCTAAAAACTTATGAAAATAAATTCCGGAGCGAAAATAAATTTGAGCCCGAAACATGGGGATTATGAACATGCGTTTTCAGCGGAAATAAAATATCACCAATATACAAAACCGAGAGAAATTGTTGACACATATATTTTCAGTCTAACATCGACCTTGGAAGAACCCACAAGGGGAAAACCGGTTAGAGAGGGATTTGTATTATTATGAGATTCTGAGAAATTCTTTACAGCATTTTCATCTTAGGATATTTACAAACTTATCACGGACATTCACCGTAGCTTTGCTCCTCAATTTCTAAACCGGAAATTACCATTTTCCTTGATCGCGGCAATTAATGTTAATGCAGTTTGTCGAAATTGTTCAAAACTTCTGCTAAGATTCGGATTCACGTACCCACTCAATGCTGACCGGCGAAAACCTTGGAATGCATGCGGTGCTCGAGGAAATTCTTTGATGTTAATCTCTTTTCTTGACTCGACCTCTCTTGCTCTCTCTTGTTTTCTCAACAGAATTCTTATTTCCTCTCTTGTTCTCTCAACAAGGCTACATTTGTTTTTTTCTCTTGCTCTTGGCATCTCACAAAAAAGCCTCTTGGCCTCTCACAAGATTTCTTCCACTTCTTCCACTTTGCTTGGCATCTCACCAAAGCCTCTTGGCATCTCACCAAGAGTCTCTTGCTCTCTCGACAAGATTGCTTCCACTTCTTCCACTTTGCTCTTGGCATCACGAGCCTTTTGGTATCTCACCAAGAGTCTCTCTTGCTCTCTCAACAATTGCTTCCACTTGCAAGAATGGGTCGCCCGCTTACCTTAATCACCTTACCTCATGAGGGAAGGTGGGGAGTTTTCTAATCCAATGGTGAGATTAGATTAGATGGGTGGATGACATTTGGTGTCTCTTCACTCACCCTCACTTTAATCATAAAGTTGTATTTTAATTTGCATCTCACAAAATTAATTTGACTAAGACCCACCGATTCACCAATTTCTCCCCTTAGGCACCCTGGGAGAGAAACCCTTGCCTTGGTACTTCATTTTAATTTAAAAATTTAACAACGTGAGGTCAAAACAGGAATCATCTTTGCTTTGTGTCCTTTCTTAAAGATTAGGAAGCAAGGGAACACATCATCATCTTGCTTAACATCTAACAACAAGGTCAAAAACAAGTAATATCATCATCTCACATTACGTCTAACAACAAGGTCAGAAACAAGGAACACATCATCATCTTGCTTCGCGTCTAATGGCGAGAGATTGAAACGGGAATCATCCTTGCTTTTCGATCTAACAACTAGGTGGAAGCAAGGAATCACCTCCCCCTTTCGAGGGAGGGTCTTTCAAACTATACCAAGCTTATCTGAAAGTGTTCAAACTTTACGAGATAGAGTCTTGGTCAACACATCGACAACTGTTCATCCGAAGTGACATATAGGAGCTTCAAGGCTCCTCTGTGTACCATATCCCGCGGATGTAATGATAGCGAATCTCTATGTGTTTTGAGCTGTCATGAATCTGAGGATTCTCGTCGTTTTTATGCGACTCTATGGATTGTCACATAGGACGTGGTTGCTTCCATTTCTAGGTCAAATAAACTGGTCAGCAACTTTTGAAGCCATGTAGTTTCGCAGCTGGCAGAACACGTAGTAATGTATTTTTCTTCCGCTGTGTTGAGAGCAATCTTGGATTGCTTCCTACTACGCCGCGAGATCATGGCTAATCCCAAAGTGGCTTGACATCGAAAGTGCTTTTTTACGTAAAATAGCGCTTATCACCTTAATTTGCATCAGTATATCCATTCAATGTAATGTTATGATCTCCATCATAGGACCATAATCTATTGTACCTTTAAGGTGCCTCATCACATGTTTGCAGCCACTAGGTGAACGCGTGTGGGCTCTACGGTGACTCAAAGGTGTTCAGCGCAAAATAAATGTTTGGTCACGGTGATGGGTGGTACATCAATTGATCAATAATCTGTCACGTACAATGTATCGTCGTCGGCGAAGTGATGTCGACCCGTGACCCGACTTTAGCTTCCATGAGTGTATTCATGGGTTTGCATTCCAACATGTCGAGATCTCTTGAGTTTCATTAATGTGCTTCCCTTAGTTGGGAGAGATCAGCTACGGACTGCGCCGTACCTCAAGACCCTGAAGTATTACATTAAATACGGGTCTTTCATTTCTAAATTAGGGGCAAGTCTCTTTTTACATTCGTGATGATATTTTCTTCTCCAGGTAAGAATAAATCATCCTTCGGCCCGTCTGATGAAATGAATTCTTGGTTCATTATCCATAATTTTTGAAGTAGAGATTTGAAGATGCCTTTACTCTTGGTAGAGCCTAAACAAATCAAGAAAGCATCTCTCTGACCATACCAAGCTCTAGGGGCTTGCTTCCAATCCGATATAAGGCTTTCTTCAATCTGAGACATGAGACTTCTTGTCTTCAACCTCAAATGCGGTTCTCTATATACACTTCCTCTTGATAACACCATTCGGGGAAAGTGTCTTCATGTGTCCATTTGGTGTAACTTCCATTTCATATTATTTGCAATGGCTATGATGGTTCTAATTGAAGTGTATCCCCTAGCTCTGAGGGCCAATCTCTTCCTCGAATCAATGCCTTCTTTCTGGGAAAATTCATGAGCGACAAATCTTGCTTTTATATTTCTCAATACTTCCATCAACGGTATGTTTTATTTTGAAGAGCCATTTGATGATACCACATCCTTACTTTTGGTCTGGGAACAATTTCACATACATCATTATTTATTATGGATTGGTATTCCTCACAGTGTCATAGCATCTACCCATTCCTTCTTTTTGAATGGCTTCTTCAAAGCGGTAGGCTCTTCCTTCTTTTGAATGGCTTCTTCAAAGCAGGTAGGCTCTTCATCTAGTAGATTACACATCAAAGCCGTGTAACTGGAGAATGGCTTTGGTCTTTTCACCTGTCTCGAGGTTCCTTCTGGAACACCATACTTCTCTCCACATGTGTGAGCAGCAAACCGTACAGACAATTTGTATAGCCACGTGTGAGCAGGTTGCACATGTGGAGGAACAAAAAAGACAGTCCACACGTGTGAAAGTGACAACAGGTCTGCACGTGCGAATTGACAGGAAGGTACAACAGTGTGTACTTCTGACGTCAGCATAGGTGCAGGTGGCAGCAGCAGATTTGTCAAGCAGAGGTGATTTCTAGGTATTTTGCTGAGTTTAATTTTGCTGATTTTCTTCTGTTGTGAAGGACAAGGTTGTCCTCATAATTTTGGTGTTTTTAGAGGACAAGGTTGTCGTCATAATTGGTGAAATTGTCTTGACCGGGAGGGTTGTTTTGCCCTCAGATTTTCTGAATTGATAAAACTTACAGAACAGAAATTTGTGTCTCAGTTGTGTTGATGATTCATCTCTGATCTTTTGTGTTTTCGCTGCATATAATTTTTAGTCAATAATTTTCAGTATAAAATTGTTCAATGATAACAGCTAGGGTGTGACTGTTAGCTCACTAGGAAGCAATTTTCAGATCTGAAAATTTGTCACATAGAGTGCATGTGAAAATTGACATCATCCTCTTTCTAAAATGCAACCCTCAACTCTGGATTTCTTGTATGTGCACAAACATTAACACCCTTTACCCTTTCATGCAAAATGTGAGCCTTGACTCTTGTGTAAGGGCCCTTGAAGGTCTTCTCACTTTTGCATAAATTGCACATCCATTCACATGAACCACCACCACCCATTTGCTTGCGCTTGGTAACATAATTCCAAAGAGAATAGTATTCTCGCTCCTTGTTTGCTTGAGGATCTCTAGGGGCATTGGAAATGACACTATGAAAAACCATGAATGCTGCAAAAACAGTAAATAAATTTACTCACCAAATAAATCTATTGCCCACACCCTTCTTCTTGCTGCCCACAATCATCCTCTTGCTGGAAATGCACCAAATCTTGCTCCCAATGTTCCAAAACACAAGTAAAATGCTTGATGTTGTTGTAGGAAGCTCTTCTTGCTGAAGAAAGTATGAGAAATGAGTGAATAAGTGTTTTCTTATAGAAAAGAAGAGGTTGTTAGGGTTTCTAGAGAATTCTAAATTATTTTTTTTCTCAAATAAATATAATAGTCAGCTAATTGAGCATGTGGACTGATTAGATATGTTAATTAGTGGTTAACTAAGTGATTTTTTTCCACCCAAGGGTCCCACACCCTTCTTGGTTGCTTGGACTAGCCCGCATAGCCAAAAAAGACATGGAAACGCTTGAGATATGCGCTGAAACGGCCTAGAAACGTCGTCGATTGTACCATATGGTGTTTCCAAATCGGGAAACGTCATATCATACGACATTTCCAGGTCATTCCATACGTTTCCAATACTGGTACATGGGGGGCGTTTCCTACAACATAGGTGCATGGATAAGAAGCTCATAGTCAAACATGAAGACCAAATAATTCCTCAAAACTTGGGCCAAAAGGAAAAAGATGTGACATGAAAAGGTTATCACATGTGAACAAGGATATTTTGAGGCTAGGATGAATTGGCTTTTTTATGTGTTGCATCAACATCTGTGCCAAAGGGGGAAGTACTAAATTAAGTTATGTTACCTCATGGAAATAAAGTTGTATTCCCTAGTGAATAATTAGGAACAAACTTAGGGAATTTAGCCTCAATGGAGAATTATAATATTTAAGCATTAATAGGCTAGTATTTTGGCATTTCCCAAGGTTTTAGGATTTTAAATTTTAATTAAAATATCCCAAACCACTTAGGTATGTTCACACTGGAAAAAGTGAAAATATAAAAATTGAGGAGTTATTATAAGGTGACTTAGGGAATTTAAGCAAATGATGCCATGCACCTCCTAGGAGATGGAATAAATGGAATGTAGGTGTTAATGTGGATTTTTCCTAGGGAAAAGTGATTTGCAAATAACAATTTGCCTAGGTGAAATGATGGAAATCACATAGAACAGTAGGTAAGTACATCACCATATTAGAGGATGCTCATGTTCTAACCATGAAAGAAAAAGTGAAAGTGACTAGGATGTGACTATGAGATCACCATGATGAAGAAAAAGATGCACCAATGAACCAACCTCCACCAATATCCCAACCTTTGGAAGGCTAGAATCATCACATCAATCTGCACAGGGCCATTTACCACTCATGTCAATATGAGGGGTAACAATGACATCAAAGAATTGTCATATATCATGCTTGATCAAGTCAAAAAAAGAGTTCAAAGGAAATATGATAATAGGAGAGGTCTCCAACAAGAAGTTGTAATGTCCCCCACCTCTTGGTGAAGAGGTTTGGAGAGACTTAGTGGTCTAGTCATCCCCACTAGACCATATTCTCATGCAGCATGGGGAAAGGTCAGCTAACTCAATGCTATATTCTGAAGTTGACTTGAAAAAGGTAAAAAGGTAAATAATAACTCACCGGAGGAATAGAGCTCTTGAGGTTGAGTTAAGAGTTGAAACTAAGGGTTTACTTAACTCAACAGAGAAACACAAAGAGGTATAAAGGAAAGCCTAGGGTGCACCTCTCAGGGCATCTTGGATCATATTGCATTTGGCTATTGGACTCTTCAGCACACAGTTTTGAGGGTTTTGAGAATACAAACCCTAGAGAACAACTCAGTGGTGAAAGATTCCACTCACCTTGTTCCAAGCTTGGTCTCGGGGATGAAATACTTTGTTATCCCCCACCTTTAGGGATAACTAGGAGATCATGTCTCGAGGCCCACAAGTCCTAGACATGGAGTACCGAGAGCAAGATTGACTTTAGGATGGCCCTGGAGGGCCCACATTTTCTTTCTTCCAGCATCTTTATCTTGTCAGCAGCAGCAGCATCCATCACCATCGGCTTGGTCCTATGTCAGAGATGGTTCTTGCTCCATGAGGTAATTAGTCCAGGTATCATGGTATGTGTTACTTTGATCATCAAAACCATTGAATGCATGCATCTGATTCCTTTTATTTCTAACAACTGCTTGGATCTTACACTTGCCCACTTGACCATGTTTTGGGGGGTTGACAGGATGCCCTAGCAAGCCTGTGTCTGTAGGTTTTGGTTTGCCACTGGGGGGATTTCTTAAAATCCATCGTCCACTCCCATCATAGCACCATTGTTCCATCTTGTTTCCCGCTCACTTATCCCATTCCACTTGTCCGGGCACTGGGTTGACCTATTTTCAGGATTGCACCTTATCTCGTGGGAAGAAGGGGCTAAAGGCCCAGAAGGTAAAAGAAAGTTGGTAAAAGATAAAAGCCTAAAAATAAAACCTCGAGATGCTTCGCCTAGGGATCCTCGAGAAAGGAATAAAAGGCTTCTCAGCAAGAAACAAGAGGGACCCGAAAAAAAATAATAAAACAAGACCTAACCAGAGGGTGGGGGTCTCATCACGAGCCAGCCTATTAGGTCCATGGGTACCTAGCAGTATGACATTCCCACCAGCTGGTTACCATGCTAGGGCAGTGACTCTTGGTTGCATGGCCAAGGGAAAGGGGGTCTCATCACGAGCCAGCCTTCTCATTTCTGTGAAAGTACTTGTGGGTAACGTTGTCGCCACTGTTCACCACGTTAGGGCGGTGTCCCCTGATTAGCTCTTG
>SNQJ01S0187197.1:0-11905 GCA_010110895.2 Picea sitchensis | reverse complement strand
AAGCAGTTCCAGAGTTCACCAATACCTTCCATACCTTGCGCACCAAGCTGGGTATCAAAGACTCCGAACAAAATTTGGTTATGAAATATTGTGGGGCTCTACATAGATACATCCAAACTGAAATGGATTTTCTGGACATCTCATCACTCGGTGCTACTTATCGATATGTTGTTAAAATCGAGCAGAAATTTAAGCACTAGAACAAACGGGAGTTTGGGTTTGCACATAATTGCATATCTGATACATTTCTGTTATATTATTGGATATCTGTGATATCTCTGTGCATTTCTTTATTATATCTCCACTCTCATTTTGTGCCAAAAATAAATCCGGATCAGTGGTATCAGAGCAGGTTGTTCTTGATCGTTTTATTCAGTGCATGTCCCCGACGAGGTCTGAGTATAGCAAGTTGGATCTTGAGCTTGTCTCTCTTGAGGACAATTTCTCTCGCACACACAAGAAACCCTCAATGGTGGAATAAAAGAAAAATGATAGAGCAGACGATCATATCAATCTGTTGCTTGAGCAAGCTCTCACATGACAGAGGGACGAAATGATGGAGAATTTTTCCCACATCCTTCAACACCTGCCGATAGCAACAGGCGCATCTTCATCAAGAGGCCACTTTGGAGGCACCTCACCTTTCAAGGTACAAGTTAATTTTGATATTCTTGTATTCGAAGGATAGATAGATGAAGAAGCCCTAGACAAATGGTTAAATCTACTAGAAGGTTATTTCTCTATTCACAATTTTTCCGACAAAGAAAATATCACTTTGCACTCCTTAAATCTCTCCCCCATGTCAAAAATTGGTGAGAAAGTTACTGGGATAAAATTTCCACAAAGGAGTTTGGAATATATGGGGTCGATCTCACTTGGGATTTTTTTGTGGATGCGGTAAAGGAACAGTATTACCCTATTGGAAACTATGAGGACCATTACATGAGATGGACCACACTGTGGCAAGAGAGGGGCCAAGCAGTTCCAGAGTTCACCAATACCTTCCATACCTTGCGCACCAAGATGGGTATCAAAGACTCTGAATGAAATTTTGTTCTGAAATACCATTTGGCTCTACATAGATACATCAAAATTGAAATGGATTTTATGGACATCTCATCACTCAGTGCTGCTTATCAATATGCTTTAAAATCAAGCAGAAATTTAAGCACCAGAACAAACGGGAGTTCAGGTCTGCAAATCTGCAACAACCAAAGTATGACAAAGACGACCCTAACAAACAGTCTCTCGAAAACCAGTCCAAGCCACAGGAAAAGAAGGGTCACAAGAAGACAAAAAAGGACACAGAAAAATGGTGTGATTTCCACAAAATTCCCTGGCACAACACCGATGAATGTCGCTCAAAACAATCATTGGTGGCCGAGATCAAAGACAAGGAGCCGAACCCTGATTCATAATATGATTCTAAAAATACTGGTAAAGGACAGATCATTGACACAGACCCCACTGCTATTGTCACAACTGCAACAATTCAACCAGAAGAACCGACATATCCTGAAGAGAGGGGGCACGTTTTTCATTCATAGATGTGGATGAAAGGGACCACGCTGCATTTTGTTGTTGATAGTAGAATCCAGAAGAACCTCATCTCAGCAGAGGTCTTCAAACAGTTGGGATTGTCAACAACACCACACCCGCAGCCATACAACAATGGGTGGCTTTGCCAAGGACAAGGTCTTCGTGTCAACCAGCAGTGTTGATTGTCATACGACATCCAACCCTTCAAGGATGAGGTATTATGTGATGTTTCCCCACTGGATGTCTGTGATGTTCTCTTGGGCCAACCATATATGTGGAAGTGTCATGTTGTTTATGAGTCTCGACCCTGCAGTCTCATTGTTTTTCTGGGGGGTCATATCTACAGAATACCAAAGGTAGTTTTGACTATTTTTCCACCTAAAAAGTGCCACAAGGTAGTATCTCATACTACAAAAATCATCTTCTTCACAATCTATTGAAAAGGTGAACAAAAGGATACTGCAACCACTACAGCCTCGGCCCAAGCACCTTCTATCCAACATAAGCAGGTCGACAGGATTGTAGAAAAGTGTAAAGATTCCTTTTGCACAAAATAATCTCATGTATCTGGACTAGTTAAAATGGTCCAACCCTTCCAGCCACATACTCATGATAGCCTTCCATAAACTGAGCAGCGCGACATCTCCAGCAAGGCAAGCAACTCACCAAGATTCAGATCCAATAAACTCTTTTTCCTCTCCCCTGGGCACTCAATGAAATGGATACCATTGCTTCCTAAGGAGTCAGGATTGATCTATGTGGATATTGGTGGCCACCCACCTTTTCCAACTGGCTCAAAACATTTTTCTAGCAATTTTGGCAATTTACTATTTTTAGTAGTTTTTAACTTCTGGGGCCATTTTGAGGGTCTAAATGAAGGTTTTTCAAGATCAAGCTTCTGAATGATATCCAAAGGAATGATTGAGCCCCCAAAATTAATCTCATCAACGATACCTTTCTAACGAGCTATCATACGCCTAAAACGAAGGTTGTATGCAAAAGTTATGACCTCGAGAAGTTGATGTACTAACTTACTCAAACGGAGCCCACATGAATGTTGGCGCTTCATCTCCTAGGGTTAGGTTTTTGGATGTCTATGGTTTTTGGCATTCTGGTTTATTGTAAAAATGCCTTCAAAGCCTCATTGTAATCATCTTCCCTTGAATGCAAGTAGCCATCACATCTCTTCTCAGAGATAAGTTGCCACCATTCTAGTGAGTCTTTCGCTCTGTATTTTTACAGTCTCTGTACATTTCTTTCATTGATATAAAATCATGTATTACTGTATATTTGTGTTTATGGTTTTATATCTGATACATTTCTATTATATTATTAGATATATGTGATATCTCTATGCATTTATTCATTATATCTTTACTCTCATTTCGTGCCAAAAATAAATCTGGATATGTGGTATCAGAGCAGGTTGTTCTTGATCATTTTTTTCAGTGCATGTCCCCGACGAGGTCCAAGTACAGAAATTTGGGTCTCGAGATTGTCTCTCTTTATTAAAATTGCTCTCGCACACCCAAGAAACCCTCAATGGCGGAAGAAAAGAAAAAATACGGAGTAGACAATCCTATCAATATGTTGCTTGAGCAAGCTCTCACACAATAGAGGGACGAAATGATGGAGAATTTTGCCCACATCCTTCAATGTCTGTTGATAGAAATAGGTGCATATTCATCAAGCGGCCACTTTGGAGGCACATCACCTTTCAAGGTAAAATTTAATTTTGATATTCCTGTATTTGAAGGACAGATAGATGCAAAAGCCCTAGACAAATGGTTAAATATGCTAGAAGGTTATTTCTCTGTTCACAATTTTTTTNCTCCCTCGTGTCAAACAATGGTGGGAAACTTACTAGGATAAAATTTCCACAGAGGAGTCTGGAATATATGGGGCCGAGCCCACTTGATATTTTTTTTTGAATGCGGTAAAGGAACAGTATTACCCTGTTGGCAACTATGAGGACCAGTACATGAGATGGACCATACTGCAGCAAGAGAGGGGCCAAGCAGCTCTAGAGTTCACTAATACCTTCCATACCTTGCATACCAAGATGGGTATCAAATACTCTGAACGACATTTGGTTTTGAAATATCGTGGGGCTCTACACAGATACATCCAAACTGAAGAGGATTTTCTAGACATCTCATCACTCGGTGTTGCTTGTCGATATGTTGTTAAAATCGAATAGAAATTTAAGCACTAGAACAAAATGGGAGTTTGGGTCTGCAAATCTGCAACAACCAAAGTATGACACAGACGACCCTAACAAATAGTCTCTTGAAAACCAGTCCAAGCCACAGGAAAAGGAGGGTCACAAGAAGACAAAGAAGGACACCGAAAAATGGTGTGATTTCCACAGAAGCCCCTGGAACAACACCGATGAATGTTTCTCAAAACAGTAATTGGTGGTCGATATCAAAGACAAGGAGCCGAACCCTAATTCAAAATCTGATTATGAAAATACTGGTAAAGGACAGATCATTGACGCAGACCCCACTGCTATTGTTGCGATCACAACAATTCAACCAGAAGAACCAACAGATCCTGAAGAGGGGGAGCATATTTTTCATTCACATATTTGGATGAAGGGGACCCTGCTGCATTTTATTGTTGATAGAAGAAGGCAGAAGAACCTCATCTCAGCAGAGGTCGTCAAACAGTTGGGATTGTCGAGAACATCACACCCACAACCATACAACATAGGATGGCTTTTCCAAGGAAGAGATCTTCGTGTCAGCCAGTAGTGTCGATTGGCATACGACATCCAACCCTTCAAGGATGAGGTATTATGTGATGTTTCCCCACTAGATGTCTGTGATGTTCTCTTGGGCCAACCATTTATGTGGAAGCGCCTTGTTGTTTATGAGTCTCGACCCCACAATGTCATTGTTTCTCTGGGGGGTCTTCTCTACAGAATACTAGAGGTAGTTCTGACTATTGTTCCACATAAAAAGTGTCGCAAGGTAGTATCTCATACTACAAAATTCATCTTCTTCGCAATATTTTCAAAAGGTGAACAAAAGGATACTGCAACCACTACAGCCTCGGCCCAAGCACCTTCTATCCAACAGAAGCAAGTCGACAGGATTGTAGAAAAGTGTAAAGATTTATTCTGCACAAAATAATCTCATTTATCCAGACTGGTTAAAAAGGTCCAAACCTTCCAGCCACATGCTTGTGATAGCCTTCCACAACCCGAGCAGCACGACATCTCTAGCAAGGCAAGCAGCTCACCAAGATTCAGATTCAGCAAACATTTTTTCCTCTCTCCCGGGCACTCAACGCAATGGAGATGATTTCTTCCTAAGGAGGGAGGATTGATCCAGGTGGATATTGGTGGCCACCCACATTTTCCAACTGGCTCAAAAAAGTTTTCTAGCAATTTTGGCAATTTACTATTTTTAGCAGTTTTTAACTTCCGGGGCCATTTTGAGGGTCTAAATGAAGGTTTTTCAGGATAGATATTCTAAATAATAACCAAATGAATGATTGAGCCCCCAAAATGAATCTCCTTGGTTATACCTTTCCAATAGGCTATCATACCCCTAAAACGGAGATCGTATGCAAAAGTTATGACCTCTGGAAGTTGATGTACTAACGTACCCAAACGGGGCCCACATGACTTTTGGCGCTTCATCTCCTAGGGTTAGCTTTTTGGATGTCTAGGGTTTTTTGAATTTTGGTTTATTGTAAAAAGGCATTCAGAGTCTCATTGTAATCATCTTCTTGTGAATGTGAGTAGTTGTCACATCTCTTCTCAGAGATAAGCTGCCACCATTCTAGCGAGTCTTTCGCTCTGTACTTTTACAGTCTATGTACATTTCTTTCATTAGTAGAAAATTGTGTATTAGTGTATATCTGTTTTTATGGTTGCATATATGATACATTTCTGTTATATTATTGGATATTTGTGATATCTCTGTGAATTTCTTTATTATATCTCCGCTCTCATTTCGTGTCGAAAATAAATCTGGATCAGTGGTATCATAGCAGGTTGTTCTTGATCGTTTTTTTAGTGCATGTCCCCGATGAGGTCCGAGCATAGTAAGTTGGGTCTCGAACTTGTCTCTCTTGAGCACAATCCCTCTCGCAAACCCAAGAAACCCTCAATGGCGGAAGAAAATAAAAACGACGGAGCAGACGATCCTATCAATCTATTGCTTGAGCAAGCTCTCATGCGACAGAGGGACGAAATGATGGAGAATTTTTCCCACATACTTCAACGCCTGACGATAGCAACAAGCACATATTCATCAAACGTCCACTTTGGAAGAACCTCACCTTTCAAGGTACAAGTTAATTTTGATATTCCTGTATTGAAGGATAGATAGATGCAGAAGCCCTAGACAAATGGTTAAATCTACTAGAAGGTTATTTCTCTGTTCACAATTTTTCCGACAGAGAAAAGATCACCTTCGCACTCCTTAAATCTCTCCCCCATGTCAAACATTGGTGGGAAACTTACCGAGAGAAAAGTTCCATAGAGGAGTCTAGAATATATGGGGTCGAGCCCACTTGGGATTTTTTTGTGGATGTGGTAAAGGAACAGTATTACCATGTTGGCAACTATGAGGACCAGTACATGACATGGACCACACTGTGGCAATAGAGGGGCCAAGAAGTTTTGGATTTCACCAATACCTTCCATACCTTGCGCACCAAGCTGGGTATCAAAGACTCTGAACGACATTTTGTTCTGAATAACCATGGGGCTCTACACAGATACATCCAAACTGAAATGGATTTTCTGGACATCTCATCGATCGGTGTTGCTTATCGATATCTTGTTAAAATCGAGCAGAAATTTAAGCACTAGAACAAATGGGAGTTTGTGTCTGCAAATCCGCAACAACCAAAGTATGACAAAGACAACCGTAAGAAACAGTCTCTCGTAAAACAATCCAAGCCACAGGAAAAGAAGGGTCACAGGAAGACAAAGAAGGACACCAGAAAATGGTGTGATTTCCACAAAATCCCCTGTCACAACATCAATAAATGTCGCTCAAAACAGTCATTAGTGGTCGAGATCAAAGACAAGGAGCCGAATCCTAATTCAAAATCTGATTTTGTTGGCCCTTGACCAAGTTTTGAGGAATACTTGGTCATAATTGACCATTTTTGGACTTCGACAACCTGTCAAAGATGGAGCACCAGGCGAAGCAGAGATCACGAGATCTCGGTTCACTTTTGGGCCCCTTTTAGGGTTTTGGGTTAATGTAATGGGAAAGGGATGTCGGCCCGTGGGTTTACCCACACTTAGGCCCACTTTTGTAATGTATAAATAGAACGATAGGAAATGTAAGAAGTAGTAGATGTGATTTCTTAGTGCAATTGATAGTGCATCTATGTGATGTCGAATAAGTGATCTGTGCAAACTGTGTAAGGCTTGCAAGGCTAAGAGCAAGTTACTGTGTGGTTGATATAGAAAGCTAAGTGTTGTAATGAAAGGAAGAACGATCTAGTGGGATGCACAGATCTTATGTCCTATGCGAAGAAGGGTTTTGGAGGCTTTGTGCTTGTAACAACTT
Organism: Picea sitchensis; assembly: GCA_010110895.2. Lineage (NCBI taxonomy): Eukaryota > Viridiplantae > Streptophyta > Pinopsida > Pinales > Pinaceae > Picea > Picea sitchensis. The sequence goes on along the minus strand of SNQJ01S0187197.1, from coordinate 4,826 downwards.
GAAGACGATAATAAAGAAGAAGATCTTGTGGACGTAGCCCCAGGGGGGGGGGGTGAACCACGTAAATCTATGTGTTATGCTATGTGCTTTGGTTCAATGTGTTTATCTGTGCTTATGCTATGTGCTTTGATATATCCACTTATGCTATGTGCTTCTTAGATATATATGATTGTTAGATATGATGTGTATGAGGATGCTTACTGTTGATCTACTGGATCTGATCTGGGTTACTATGGTTAAGTGCTAAAATATTGTAGATCTGAGTGTACACCACGAAGCTCTATTCTATCCGTGAAGTATAGTAAGGGTTGAATATTGATGAATGATTGATGCTAAGTGCTTTTTAAATGATATAATCACAGATGTGTGTCCCATCTAAGGTTGCAGACACCTGAGTCTTGCAACCACCCCTGCCTCTACCTTGGGTGAGACTTCATCTACTTCAAAGGTGTTGCCAAAAGGGCCGGTAGTTAGGGATTTGTTGGTATTCTCTTGAGCGTTGAACCCTGGGTCTGCCCTTGTGCCAACATATTCTAAAAATATTGGTAAAGGACAGATCATTGACGCAAACCCCACTGCTATTGTCACGACTGCAACAATTCAACCAGAAGAACCAATAGATCCTGAAGAAGGGGAGTGCATTTTTCATTCACAGATGTGGATGAAGGGTACCCTACTACATTTTATTGTTGATAGAGGAAGCCAGAAGAACCTCATCTCAGCAGAGGTCATCAAGCAGTTGGGATTATTGACAACACCACACCCACAGCCATACAACATCAGGTGGCTTTGCCAAGGACGAGATCTTCGTGTCAGCCAGTAGTGTCGATTTTCATATGACATCCAGCCCTTCAAGGATGAGGTATTATGTGATGTTTCCCCACTGGATGTCTGTGATGTTCTCTTGGGAAAACCATATATGTGGAAGCTCCATGATGTTTATGATTCTTGACCCCACAGTGTCATTGTTTCTCTAGGGGGTCATCTCTACAGAATACCAGAGGTAGTTCTGACTATTGTTCCACCTAAAAAGTGTCACAAGGTAATATCTCATACTACAAAATTCAGCTTCTTCACAATTTATTCAAAAGGTGAACAAAAGGATACTACAACCACTACAGCCTCGGCCCAATCACCTTCTATCCAACAGAAGTAGGTCGACAGGATTGTAGAAAAGTGTAAAGACTCCTTCTGCACAAAATAATCTCATGTATCTAGACTGGTTAAAAATTTCCAACCCTTCCAGCCACATGCTCGTCATAGCCTTCCATAAACCGAGCAGCGCGACGTCTCCAACAAGGCAAGCAGCTCACCAAGATTCAGATTCAGCAAACGTTTTTTCCTCTCCCTCGGGAACTCAACACAATGGATATGATTTCTTCCTGAGGGAGTATTGATCCAGGTGGATATTGGTGGCCACCCACCTTTTCCAACTGGCTCAAAGCTGTTTTCTGGAAATTTTGGCAATTTACTATTTTTAGCAGTGTTTAACATCTGGGACCATTTTGAGGGTCTAAATGAAGGTTTTTTAGGATTGAACTTCTCAATGATGGTTAAAGGCATGATTTATCCCCCAAAATGAATCTCCTTGACAATACCTTTCCAATGGGCTATCATACACCTAAAACGGAGATCGTGTGCAAAAGTTACGACCCTGGGAAGTTGATGTACTAACTTACCCAAACGAGGCCCACGTGACTTTTGGCGCTTCATCTCCTACGGTTAGGTTTTTGGATGTATAGGGTTATTGGCATTCCAGTTTATTGTAAAAAGGCCTTTAGAGTCTCATTGTAATCAGCGTCTTGTGAATGCGAGTAGCTGTCACATCTCTTCTCAGAGATAAGCTACCACCATTCTAGTGAGTCTTTCGCTCTGTATTTTTACAGTCTTTGTACATTTATTTCATTAATAGAAAATCGTGTATTATTGTATGTTTGTGTTTATGGTTGCATATCTGATAAAATTTTGTTATATTATTGGATATCTGTGATATCTCTATTCATTTCTTTATTATATCTCCACTCTCATTTTGTGCTGAAAATAAATCTGGGTCAACAATCGATATCAAAGAGGTCGCCCACTCAGGCGGAGGAAATTTCAGAGTATAGGAAGGAGTATGCAGTGTTGGGGCATGACTTCCATCAAGATATGATCCTGGTCGAGGATTGTGGACTCAGACTCAGGAACCGCCCCAAAGAGCCACAAAGAGGAGGACAACAACAACAAGAGGGGCATAATATTGAGTTCATCTGAAAAGTTGGTAAACTAACCATACCTTGTTTTGACGGATCATCCAAATGCACCACCAGAGCTTGGGTACAAAATCTAGACACATACAACAAGATCAACCAGATGATTGAGATAGAGGCCATCATTTTCTCTACCCTACACTTGGAGGGTGAGGCACACAAGTGGTGGCATCATGGATTGGTGACATTGGGTCACAGTCTCATCACCTCCTACAGGGAGTTCATAGAGAGACTCATGGACAGTTTTGAAAGGAGGGATCTTGAGATCCAGTTCATGGATCTAGCCCAGTTGAGACAAACTGGTACAACAAAGGAGTTCATCACGGAGTTTCAGTGGGTAGCGGTGGCAGTGACAGATATATCAGATCTTGGACTAATCATGTTATTCATAGAGGGATTCATAGAGCCTTTGAGAGGATGGGTGAAGGCATACATGCCTCACACCTTGCAGGATGCCATCCTATGCACTCGAGCTTTCGAAGACTCAATGCCAGAGACTAAACCCTTTTCCAAACTCTTTGTAGTACAGAAGGATTGAGACAGGAAGCCATTTCATAGAAAATGGAACGGCAAGGAGAAGTTAAATGATGAGACGAGGTGAGAGCTTATGAGGAAGAAGCTTTGCTTCAACTGTAGAGACCCCTGGGTCCCAGGCCACGGGTGCATGGGTAAGGGAGAGATTAATTATATTGAGGTGGCAGCAGATAGTCTGTACAGTGAGGAGGAGGATTAGAATAGTGGATCCACTAGCTTAGAGGAGGAGTCAGCATAGGCAGAGGAGCAGCCTCCCCGTAGACTAGTGACATCGACAGGGTCCCACCCACCAGTAGTTCCACAACCTCCTAAGCAAGATAACAGATGGAAACCACAAAGGGAGGATTCATAGCGACCATTTATGGTGTTCCCAAGTATGAGACCCTCCGAATCAGAGGGACTATTCAAGGGAAACGGACAATCGCCCTGATAAATGGTGGGGCCACCCACAACTTTATTTATACTTCATTGGTATCGAGATGATCACTTCAGACAGAGGAGTTTGAGGGATTTGATGTTGCAGTAGCAGATGGCCATATAGTGGAGTGTCTAGACAAATTTTGACACTTGGAGATAAAGTTAGGAAATTACACAATAAGACACACATTTTATTTGGTTGACCTATCTGACACAGATGTGGTATTGGGAGTCCAGTGGATGATCACCTTGGGAAAAATCACCACCAATTACCAAACCTTGGAGATGGATTTCAGAGACCATGATGGGAAGAAGGTTGTTCTGAGAGGCATGTCAACAGGAGCACCCAAGACAGTTTCGACCAAGGGAATGGGGAGGATATTTAGACATGGGGAGGCAACATATGTCACAGAGTGCTTGATCACTACACGGAAGGATTCAGAGGGTCGAAAACAGTACCATACAGAGATAGGGAATTTGTTGGGATGACATCATCAGTTTTTTGGGTCGATTCCTCTAGGGAGAATACTTGACATGGGGTTTGAAAACACCATTGAGTTGGAGGAGGGGGCCAAACCTATGATCACACACCCCTATCATCATCCTAGGAGGTTCAAGGATGAGATAGAGAAAGAAATTAAGGAATTGTTAGCGATGGGACACATCAGACTGAGCAACAACCCATTCGCCTCTTCAGTTGTCTTAGTTCTGAAGAAGGATGGTACCATGAGGATGTGCATTGATTATTGTGCCTTGAACAAGAAAACCATCAAGAACCGATATCTTATCCCTCACATTGACGAGTTGATGGATGAAAAACATGGGGTAGTTTTCTTCTCAAAGATTGATCTACGCTCTGGGTATCATCAGATCAGCATCCGAGAGCAGGACATAGAGAAGACAACATTTTGGTGTCACTTTGGACATTTTGAGTTTCTGGTTATACCATTTGGGATAACCAATGCACCATCTACATTTCAGTCTTGCATGAACCACATATTCAGGGATCAATTGAGGAAATCTATCTTGGTTTTCTTCGACAACATCTTGGTCTACAACAAGACATGGCAAGAGCATATGAGACACTTAGATGAGGTTTTGAGCATCATGGTGGTGCAATCACTATATGCCAAAGAGTCCAAGTGTGAGTTTGGTATGACAAAAATACTTTACTTGGGCCACATAATCAATGCATAGGGGGTATAGGTACACCAGGAGAAGATTAGGGCCATTCTGGATTGGCCAATGCCCATGAACGTGACAGAGTTGAGGAGCTTCTTCGGGCTATGTAGCTATTACAAGCAGTTTGTCAGGGTTTTTTCTCATCTTGGAGAACCACTGACGGATCTCACCAAGCATGGGGATTTCATATGGACCAATGAGTCGCATAAATATTTCTATCACATGAATTAAGTCATGGGCACATGTCCAGTGTTAGCATTACCAGACTTCGCTCTCTTATTCATATTAGAGTGTGATGCATCCGACGAGGGTATTGGGGAAGTTTTGATGCAAGGAGGACACCCCATCGTATTCAAGAGAAGGAATCTCAGTCATCCCGAGAGGTTGTACTCCATATATGACAAGGAAATGTCTGCAATCATGCATTCCTTGACCAAATTCAGA
>SNQJ01S0187196.1:0-18502 GCA_010110895.2 Picea sitchensis | reverse complement strand
TACTTTTTATGAGGTTTTTCTATGCTATATTGATATTTGGTTCCTAACAGAAGGATATGCACAATCATTCGATTTACAACCTTGGTTTGGCCATCTATCTCAGGGTGGAAGGCCGTGGATTTGGTGAGCTTGGTGTCCAGCAGCCACCAGAGGCTCAACCAAAATGTGTTGAGAAATCAAATATCCTGATCTGAGATAATGGTTTGTGGGATTCCAAAATGTACCCAGAGTCGTTCAAAGAAGAGCTTGGCAGTGGCCTCTATTGTGATCCTCTTCTTGCAGGCAACCAAAATTGCCATCTTAGAAAAGCGATCAACAACCACAAAAACAAAGTCATTTCCCCACTTGGTGGATGGGAGGCCCAACATGTAGTCCATTGAGATGGATTCCTATGGCATGTCAGGAGTAGGAAGAGGGGTGTGCAAGCCCTATTTCTTAGTTATTGGTTTGGCAATAGTGCAGGCAGTGCAGGATTTGATATACTTGTTGACCTACTTTCGATGTTTCGGCCAATAGAAATTTTTTTGTAGCATCTCCACTATCTTTTCAATGCTGAAGTGTCATGCCACCTGACTGTAGTGGGCTTCCTAGATCAGCTTCGGTCGCTCACTTGATGGAACATAGATATGGCCCAGACGACACAACAACCCATCCTAAAGATGGAAATTTTCGACAACTGCATTTGCACCCAACATTTGGTAGGTGGTGGAGAAGTCATGGTCTGTCTCATAGAGTTGGGGCCATCCATATGTCTCATGGCCGCAAGAGTCTAGCACCATGGTGAGTGCCATGACTGGAAGTCTGCTGAGGCAATCAACAACGCGATTGGTGCTTCTTGTTTTATACTTGATATTGAGGTGGAATTGCTGCAAGTATGTGGACCACTTTTGATGGTGGTCATTCTGCAATTTTCCTTGTGTCTACATGAACTACAGTGGCTTATGATCAATGTGGATGACTGTCTCCTTCCCAAGAATGTAATGTCTCCATTGGCGGCATGCTTTCATAATGAAGTACATTTCTTTGTCGTAAGTAGGGTACTTACAGACAGTATCTGACAATGTCTCACTATGATAGGCCATGGGGTGGTCATGCTGAGTGAGAATGATGCCCACAGCATAGTCTGAAGCATCTATCTCGATCTCAAAAGGATGTTGCAGGTCTGGTAGTGAAAGTACTGGGGCTGACCACAAGCACTTCTTCAAATCATCGAACGCTTGTTGTTGGGACCGGCCCCACGCAAATTTTTCCTTACCACCACCTTTGTTTATTTGGTTGAGAGCCCATGCAATATGGGAGAAACCCAACACGAACCTGCGGTAGAAATTGGCAAATCCCAAGAAGCTTTGAAGCTCAATGAGTGTTGTTGGGGCTAGCCAGTCACGAATGACTTGGATCTTAGCTGGATCCACATGTACGCCATGCTAATCAATGATGTATGCCAAGTAATAGACTCTGTCCATGATGAAGGAGCATTTTTCCAAGTTGGCGTATAGTTTCTGCTGCCGCAGGGTGTGCAGAACCTATTGAATATGATGCAAGTGTTCGACCCAAGTCTTGCTATAAATTAGAATGTTATCTAGATACACCACTACAAAAGTATTGGTGAATGGTCACAAGATACTGTCCATCATCCTCATGAAAGTGGCTGGAGAATTTATCAAACCAAAGGGCATAACCAACCATTCAAAAAGGCCTTCCTTTGACTTGAAGGCGGTCTTCCATACATCTATCTGTTCTATTGGGACCTGGTGGTAGTTAGACATTAGATCAATCTTACTGAAGCATTTGGCCCCTGTGAATTGATCAAGGAGGTCATCGATTTGGGGAATCAGGTACTGGTTTTTTATTGTGATTTTATTCAGAGCTCGGTAATCAATACAGATTTGCTAGGTTCCATCTTTCTTCTGTACCAACATGATTGGGCTCTCGCAAGGTGATGAGTTGGGGCAAATGTGCCCCTTATGGAGCAGTTCTTGGATCTATCACTTGATCTCTTCATTCTCTAAGAAAGAGCGACGATAGATTGGCCCATTGGGTAGTGGTACACCAGGGGTCAAATCGATGGGGTGCTTGACCTAGAAGTGCAGAGGTACCCCTATAGGTGACGAGAAGATATCCAAGTATTCTTCCACGACCTTGTCTACTTGCTTCTGCTGTGTGGAGAGGTCGGATACAAAGACCCTGGATGTGGTTGTGATATTTCACTTATTTTGAGAGTGAATCACGAAGAAGACAAACTTCCCCATATGAGAGATGAACTTTCTACATTGCTTAGCAGAGATCAAGGAAATAGCACTAGGTGGGACTGCCTTGGGTATCCTGTACAATTTCCTGTTCAAAGTAATAATGACACTACAAGGCGTAGACTCATATACAACATGACATTTCCATAAATAAGGTTGTCCCAAAAGAACATCACAAACTTTGAGAGGAACAACATCACACAATACCTTGTCTTTGAAGGGCTTGATTCCGTACGACAATCGACACTGTTGGCTGATGCAGAGATCACTTCCTTGGCGGAGCCATCCAATGGTGTATGGTTGTGGGTGCAACGCTATTGGCAGGGCCAACCACTTGATGACCTCTGCTGAGATGAGGTTCTTTTGGCTACCGCTATCAACGATGAAGTGCAGCGGGGTTCCTTTTACCCACATCTGTGAATGGAAGAGGCACTCTCCTTCTTCTGGCTCATCTAGTTCACTAGGTTGGAGCTTGGTGGTCGCAACGGTGGCACTGGATTCTGCATCAATGATCCATATTCCACTTTCTATTTCTGGCTCAGAGTCATAATTTTCATCTGATTCAGAGGCTTTCACATCGGCCACCAACACTGCTTTGAGTGGTAGTCAACAGTGTTATGCCAAGGGCTCTTATGGAAGTCGCACCACTTATCGGTATGTTTCTTTGTCTTTTTGGTGTCCTTCTTTGCTTGCATCTTGGACTGGTTGTCCTGATACTATCCATATTTTCTTTGTCCTTTGTTCAGTGGGTTGGGGACTCCCTTTCCTGGCTTTTGTTGTGAGGGGTTCCCAGGCCCAAACTGTCACATCTTTTGTTTGAGCTTCTGCTCGATTTTGACGGCATATCGGTAGGCCGCGCCCAAGGATGAGATGTCCAGAAATTCCATTTTGGTATGGATGTATCTATGCAAAGCACCGCGATACTTGAGCACCAGATGTCGCTCTAAATCTTAGATACCCAACTTGGTGCACAAGGTATGGAAGATATTTGTGAAATCTGACACTGGTTGGTCTCTTTCTTTCTTGCCGCAGTGTGGTCCATTTGGTATACAGGTCGTCATAACTTCTGACAGGGTAGTATTGTTCCTTAATAACATCCCTAAAGGATTCCCAGGTGGTCGTGACTGAAAATAATGAGGTTTTCTCTATTTTCGTTTGTTCACGGAAGGTTTCCCACCAATCTTTGACATGGGGAATGACTTTGAGGAGTGCAAAAGTAATATTTTCTTTATTCAAAAAGTTATGGATAGAAAAATACCCTTCTAGTAGATTCAACCACTTGTCTACAACATCTACGTCTATCTGACCTTCAAATATAGGAATATTGAAGTTTATTTGTACCTTGAAGGGGGAAGCGCCTTCGTTCGAATAAGATGCATCGCCTGTTGGTAGCCGTCGAAGGATTTGTGCGAAACTATCCATCATCTCGTTCCTCTGTTGTGTGAGAGATTCCTCAATAAACAATTTGAAAGGATCTCCTGTCCCATCATCTTTATTTTCTCCTGCCATGGGACGTCGCTTGGGTGTGTGAGCGCTTCTTTCCTCAAGAGAAACAAGCTCGAAACCCAACTCTTTGTACTCCGACCTCGTTGGGGACATGCATTAAGACGACAAGGAGTAGACCACTCTGATACCACTGATCTGGATTTTATGAGCATAACGAAATGAATACATATTATTAACAGGTGCTTAACACAAAATAACAAGGATACAGTAAAATTGGTTTTCTATTCAATAATGAAATAAGCTGAAACTGTAAAATGTAGCGGAAACAAGCTTGTTGGAATGGTGGTAGCTTATCTATGAGAAGAGATGTGATGGAAGCACACATTCATAAGAAGAAGGTTAGAATGAGGCTTTGAAGGCCTTTTTACAATAATCAAGAATGCCAAAAACCCTAGACATCCAAATACTTAACCCTAGGAGATGAAGCGCCAAAAGTCATGTGGGCCCTGTTTGGGTAAGCTAGTACATCAACTTCCCAGGGTCGTAACTTTAGCATATGATCTTCGTTTTAGGCGTGTGATAACCCATTGGAAATGTGTCATTGAGGAGATTCATTTTGGGGGCTCAATCATGCCTTTAGCTATCATTCAGGAGCTCGATCTCGAAAAACCTTCATTTAGGCCCTCAAAATGGCCCCGAAAGTTAAAACTGCTAAAAAAAGTAATTTGCCAAAACTGTCAGAAAACTATTTTGAATCAGTTATGAAAGGTGGGTGGCCACCGATATCCATATGGATCATGAATCCTTCCCCTTATATCTATTGTACGAAAATTTCCCTAAGGACAATTAAATAGTCTCATGCGCCAACATGGGAACCCTCGACTAAGGGAGAGAAAGGGGCTAGAAATCTTAAGCCTAGCATACTACCTATTTTTATTTATACATATAAAGGGGTGTGGTTTGAGTATGAAGGGCAGGATAGAACCTAGGCTACTTAAAGTAAGTTAAATTGGTGTGGTACTGTCTTCGCGTGGCATGTAAATTACCTCATAGAGATTCAAGATAGGAAATAAGGAAATAAGATGTCTTCATCTGATCTACGAAATTATTCAATGAAAATCGGAGATTAATGTCCCTTAGAAAAAAAAAATTATGAAAATTTTTGAGGTTCATTACATCTCTTCTCAGAGATAAGCTGCCACAATTCGAGCAAGTCTTTCACTTTGTATTTCAATAGTTTTTTACATTTCACTCATTAATAGAAATTGTTTATTACTGTATCTTTGTGTTTATGGTTGCATCTTTGATACATTTTTTTTATATTATTGTCTCTCTTGAAATATCTCTTTATATTATTTTGTTATATATCCGCTCTCATTTAGTGCCAAAAATAATCTGGATTAGTGATATCAGAGCAGGTTGCTCTTGATCAATTTTTTTCAATGCATGTCCCCGACGAGGTCTGAGTATAGCAAGTTGGGTATCTATATTTTCTCTTTTGAGTAAAATATATCTCACATGCCCAAGAAACCCTCCATGGTGGAAAAAAATAAAATTGACAACGCATATGATTCTATTAATCTGTTGCTTGAGAAATCTCTCACGCAACATGAACAAGAAATGATGGAGAATTTTTCTCGCATCCTTCAACGCCTGTTGATAACAACAAGCATGTATTCTTCGAGAATCCAGTTTGGAGGCACCTCACCTTTATAGGTACAAGTTAATTTTGATATTCTCATATTTGAAGGATAGATGGATGCAGATGCCCTAAAACAATGGTTAAATATGCTAGAATGTTATTTCTCTATTCATAATTTCTCTGACAGGGAAAATATCACCTTCACACTCCTTAAGTCTCTCCCCCATTTCAGACTTACTCAGAGAAAATTTCCAGAGATGAGTCTGGAATATATAGGGCCAATCGCACTTGGGATTTTTTTGTGGATGCGGTCAAGGAACAATATTACCTTGTTGGTAACTATGACGACTGATACATGAGATGGACCAAACAGTGGAAAGAGAGGGTGCAAGTAGTGTCGAAGTTCACCAATACCTTCCATACCTTCGGCACCAATCTGGGTATTAAATACTCTACCTGACATCCAGTTCTTAAATACCGCGGGGATGTACACAGATACATCCAAATTGAAATAAAATTTTTTGACATCTCATAACTTGTCGTTGCTTATCGATATGTTGTTAAAATAAAGAAGAAATTTAAGACCAAGAACAAGTGGTATTCTGGATACGCAAATTTTCAAAAACCAAAGTTTGGTAAAGACGACCCTAACAACCATCCTTCAGAAAACTAGTCCAAGGCATAGGAAAAGAAGGGTAACAGAAAGACGAAGAAGGACACTGGAAAATGGTGCCATTTCCACAAAATCTCATAGCACAAAAATGATGGATGTCACTCAAAATAGTCATTGCTAGGAAAAATAAAATACAAGGAGTTGAACCCTCATTCTGAATTTGATTTAGAAAATACTGGTAGAAGATAGATCATCAACGCAAACCATACTGCTATTTTCGTGGCTGCAACAATTCAACCAAAAGAACCAATATATCCTGAAGAGGGAGATCACTTTTTTCATTCAAAAATATTAGTGAAGGGGACCCCAATGTATTTTATTGTTGATAGAGAAATCCAGAAGAGCCTCATCTCACAACACCACACCCGCAACCATACAACATATGGTGGCTTTTCCAGGGACAAGATCTCTGTGTCAGTCATCAATGTCAATTTTCATATGACATCCAACCCTTCAAGGATGAGGTATTATCTTATGTTTCCCCGCTGGATGTCTGTGATGTTCTCTTAGGCCAGCCATATATGTGGAAGCACCATTCTATTTATGAGTCTTGACCCCATAGTCTCATTGTTTCTTTGGGCGGTCATCTCTACAGAATACCAGAGGTAGTTCTGACTATTTTCCAAAATAAATAGTGTCACAAGGTACTATCTCATACTACAAAATTCATCTTCTTCACAATATGTTCAAAAGGTGAAGAGAAGGACACTACAACCACTGCAACCTTGGTCCAATAACCTTCTATCTGACAGAATTAGGTTGACATGATTGCAACAAACTGTAAATATTTATTCTGCACAAAGGAATCCATTATAGCCAAACTAGTTAAAAAGGTCCAACCCTTCTAACCAAAGGTTCATAACAACCTTCAACAAGCTAAGCAGTGCAAATTCTCTAACAATGCTAGCATCTCATCAAGATGCAGATTAAGTAAATGTTTTTATCTCTCCCTGGGGAACTCAATGCAATGGATACCATTTCTTCCTAAAGAGGGATGATTGATCGAGGTGGATATTAGTGGCCACCAACCTATTCCAACAAGCTCAAAATAGTCTTCTAGCAACTTACTATTTTTAGTAGTTTTTTGGTTCCTAAACTTTCAGGGCCATTTTGAGGGCCTAAATGAATTTTTTTTGGGGATCGAGCACCTCAATGATAACCAAAGTCTCTCATGGATCCCCCAAAATGAATATTTGTTGGATTACTGAGAGCAGGGGTGAATCAGGAATAGTGCAATTCAATCCTTTTTAATCACAACATGCAAGTGTTATATCATTCCAACATTATCATCCAATAGTTGCAGAGTAAATAAACAATGAACAAATGAGAAATCATAAACATACAAAGTACACCAATGTTTTTATGTGGAAATCCAAAGCGGGAGAAAACCACATAATTCTTTTTCTTATATGTCTTTAAGAATTACATTCCTTGGAAGCACCAACTTCCCTTGTTTTCTAGCTGCAACTGGAAGGAGGCTCCAACCCCCTAGTTTCTCAGGCCACAACTTGAAGGAAGCTCCAACTCCCCAATTCTTTGGCTACAACCAGAAGGAGGATACAACCCCCTATGTTCTCGGGATACTACCGGAAGGTGGCTACAACCACCTATCCTTGCCCCATCCAACTGCCCTGACGTAGAAGTAGAATGATGGAACCAATGCCACATTATCACTGTGATATATACTATTGTAAATTTGTACCAATCAACCTACACCAAACAACCTCTGACATCCCCAAAAATAAATTAATTTTGAATTTGAAATTTCTTCGGAAAATTATTTCGTTTTTGGCAAATTCGAATTTGGAAAATTTTTGCCATTTATGGAAATTATGAATTTCGAATTTGGCTAATTGTAATTAATGCTTATGACTGTTGGGAAAATATCTGATCTGACTAAACTAACTACTTGACTTTGACACTTATATAAGACAAAATATTTTATATTTATTACAGGAGGACAAATGGAACAACCATGTTAAAATCAGTTGAGCATGACTCCATGAGTGGGGAACATCTTGGAACTATGTCAAGGCTGATTTTTACAAGTGTAAAATCAAGAATTTGGACATTGGAAACCCCTGAAAATAAGGGATTTGGAAAGTTGCGAAAATGCCCAAGAGGGAAAAGACCTAGGCATTTTTGGTTTTGGATATATAGCATATGTGAGGAGGTAGGATGTTGCCTAGTATGCTTAGGAAAATATTACATATTTCTTGTTGTTATGAACACTACTTGCTAAGTGTGAGGTAAGGAAAAGATTTTTGAAGTTTATTGACATTGTTGAGGAGGAGTTCCTAGTTATCCCTCATGGATTCATGGTCAGGCTAGGGGGTGAACAGGACAAGTGATTTGGATGCCCTGTTCTATGGTTGGGAGGAATGTGCTTGTTCCCTTTGTCTTCCTGCGAACTGGTTTAGATATGTTAATCTTTTCCTTATCTGTTTGAATGATTATATAATTGATGTAATGCATCTATTAGTGCTAAATTGAAATATTTCCATGGATGAAATCTATTCATTTGTGTGAAGTTTATAACAGATGACCATATGCCTCAAGAGAATTTAGTGGAGTAACTCTTCTTTCTGTTGATTTAAAATCTTGAATGAATGCTATAATTCCTTTTGTTCACTGAAAGGGTATGAATGACCAAGTTATAGAAATGTCCTTCTATAGTTAAATTTCTAGGAAGAATTATATATGTATAAAGGACTTGAAACAAGTCTATATACGGGTGTATGTATATTCCTGTAATTAAATTTCAAGGTGGAACTATATATGTATATTTAGTTTGAAACAAATCTATATATATATATATATATATATATATATATATATATATATATATATATATATATATATATATATATATATATAACTATATATATATATATATATATATATAAAGATGTATGTATTTCTGTGAATTAAATTTCTAGGGTATCTCATTATATTTGGATTTGAAACAAATCTATATATATATATATATATATATATATAAGTGTATCTCAAATAATTAAATTTCAGAAATCATGTTACTTAGTTAAGACTTCCTTTCTAGTATAATATTGAATGAGAAGGAATACAGTTAATATGGACCCTAAAATTATATATATATATATATTGCATATAGATTTATATATATATATATATATATATATATATAGGTCTATTTGAAGTTGGTGATTTGCATAGGCAAGGCACTATTGAATAAACGAAGATTAAATTTCTGCAACCGAAAACTTAGTTATACAAAGATTTGTTACCATATTATATAAGAAAACAAATTATTCCAACATGCATTCAACTACCATAATAAGAGATTTACAAAATACTATGAACTATATGGAAAACAATTTGAATATACATATGCATTTTCTTCTTGATAAGCGCTACCGTANGGTCTATTTGAAGTTGGTGATTTGCATAGGCACTATTGAATAAACGAAGATTAAATTTCTGCAACCGAAAACTTAGTTATACAAATATTTGTTACCATATTATATAAGAAAACAAATTATTCCAACATGCATTCAACTACCATAATAAGAGATTTACAAAATACTATGAACTATATGGAAAACAATTTGAATATACATATGCATTTTCTTCTTGATAAGCGCTACCGTAGATTTCACCGAAAGGCATTGTACCATTATAAAGTGTTGCACACATTTTAAGAACTATAGATGAAGAGACCTAACAATTATATAGCACCCCACTGTACAATCAAAGAATGGCTAATATATATATATATGATTACATATGTATAAAGAAAAATAATCCAAATATAATTGACAGAGTCGTAAACTCTCAATCTACTTTATATATTGATAGACACAAAACTGTCTAAATACCTAATGCCTAGATGCAGTTAATACCATTGTGACCGGAAATAGTATAGCTTCAGACAATTTGCATCCACAGAAGTAAGCTAAATTAAGAGAAACCTTGAATACATCTCGGAATGAAATAAGTAGTATGTCTAACTATTACAAGTTCAGGTTGAAATGTTATAACTGGAAACACAAAAATTTATACACCCAATACTCTTATTTTTCAGAGGACCTACGATGATAAAGATTGAAAATAAAGCTTCATGAATGAAAATCACAAATAACACATTATTCAAAATATCATTTAATTCTAGTATGCCAAGAAAAATTGAAAATCATATTTCCATTCCAATAATGTCGAGTTAGGACATAGTAAAAAAATCCGACTTGATCCTTTCGGCCAATCCTATAGTTTTAAAGTCGACCCTCTTATTGGCCCAAGAAAATAAATAACAAAGGTAACACCAGCGTAAAAACGAACAATATCTACCATAGAGAGTTAACTCTTTCTTTCTACCCTGAGTCACCTAAGCTTCTTGAAAAGGGAAGAACGGAACCTGAATACCTCCTAAGCAGATGACAGAGGTCGTTCTCCATGTCTCGTGTGGCCGGAAACCCCTGCACATGTTGTGACAAAACCATTACAACTCGTTCAACATAAATAAGAGGATTAAATAATAATAGGAAGGAAAAGCCGAAGTAACACTTAACTTTAGCTAGAGGGATTCAACACCCTTCACTGTTACGAAAAAACCGCGTATCGTCCGGACCGAAAGGGGAGGAGGATCCAAAACCTCCTTTATCAGTACCCTCACAAATCTGAGGGGCCCACCATTAGTGATAAGAACCAGTGAATAACCAATGAAAAACATTACAGAGAACAATTAGACGAATTGTTTTCACATACATAAGTCGCATGATAAGCATAAACCCAATGTTTATTTCTAAAAGTGTAATGGTCCAATAAACAATACCAATAATCTATCTAGCAATGTGTGAATATGTTTAGTAAAAGAAAGAGAATGTAGGGTCAATACCGTGCCGAAAACACTAGACGCGCATGCCCTTAGTAATGCCTCCAGATTAAAAGCAAGTGGGCATGGAGAGAATGAACCTGATCATATTTAGTATACAGTTAGGGTATAAGCCTTTGTTTAAGGGTTAGGATGACTATTATTTTTATGGGAGACTCTCAAACAAGAAAATTACAGTCTTAAGAATTCGTTGAGTAGTTTGGGAAATACAGAAACCGAAATAAAAACCCTTTTCCATATACTCAACCAGGATAGGAAACGACATTCACGTCTTTCCAGAGAGATTCCCATGTCATGAAATAAGTATAGCATACAGGCACATATGAATCCCTAACCTAAACAAAGTTCTAGCCATAATTTCGGCAAAGAACAGTATGGGATAGTACAGAGAGAAATTCAATGAATGAAAACAATGAGTGTAGGAGGAGACTAAAGAACGGCCTATGGGAAAGACACTACCTGCGTGAAACTCATTGGGAGAGAGTACAAAGAACAGTAAGAAGGAAATAAAACAAACCTTGCAGAACGTCTCAGTAAAATTTATACAATAGAATGGCCACTTACCGATAGGAAGAATAGTTTTGGGAGGCACTCCAAGCCACCATACTCCCCACGCAGAGTGAAGTCAAGGGAACAAAGGGGAAACGTAGAGCCCAAATTTGGGACAGGCTTGTACAAAAATGACAACGAACAACTATTGTAACCCTAAATCACGAACCCCGTGCATATTGAATGCGATGGGTACAATAGGAAACACACCATGTGATATGAGTGACTTGGCGTGTTTGGGTTGGATGAGGGTACAGGGTTGGCTCTCGTTCCTCATCCACCTCCATTAATGGCTGGTCAAATATTAACTCCCGACTGTCAAAACCTCCTGTCATATTTAATATATCTACGAGGACAAGGATGGGTCTCCTCGAAACCTATGTTTCAGAAAATATCAACCTCCAATTACTACTAGCTTAGTTAGCACCGGTAGTTAGACTTCACCTAAATATGGTAAGGTTTAATCAACTGTCAGTGTAGATTTTTGTTTCTAACTAAGAAGGATTGTTAGGCTACGTTGTGAAGGAAATACTCTCAGTCAACCAAAGAGTTACATAGGAAGCCATCGAAGTCCTTGATCATCTATGGAAAATCTAGACAACTAAATATAACGATAACGAAAATAAATTCGACACTCATTACTATGTGCATAAAGTTTTATTCGTGGTCTTGGATTTTAGGCTTGCACGCATATATGGAAGTATTTTTTAAAGAAGAGGCTAATGTCCTAAGTCCTAGGCCTATGTTTTATTTTCAATTTATTACCAAGTATAAAATTATAACCACTTGCAAAGGCTAGCATGACTTAAATGAAAGTTGAAAAGAAAATGATAGGTATGGGTCTATCATGTTGGCAAAGGGCAATTGAATAAACTGGGTATCAAAGTTTAACAATAGGAAAAAGGGCATTTCTCTTATTATGAGTATGTTTTATAGATTTAGAGCTTAATGTCCCTTAGAAGAAATTTTGTTTTATGATGAAATTGAGGTACATTACATTTGGTATCAAAGAAAAGGTTGCATCACTTGGACCTTGAACAGGGCCAAATTATTTACCTAGTACATGTTTATGTTTATGTAAAACTAATAAACTTTTATTGTTACAAACAAAGAACCCTTTTATGTTTTGTGTTAATCATGGCAGCCTAGGATGATGCAGAAATCAGACTTGATGGGAATCCTAAACAAGGACATCCTGAAGACCCAAGACAAAATAGTGACAGGAGCTCACCTACTGAATTTATGGAAACGATGAGGAATATCATTGTTTAGTTGGAGGTTTTCAAAGCCGACAATGAGAAACTAAAGAAAGCATAGCAGGAGCATCAAGAAATAAATGAAGTCCTTCTGCGCAATATAGTGACAAAGAAAATCCCAAAGGACAATAACCATGAAGAAGAGGTAAGTAAAAGGGCCTCAAAGAATTATGGTCTTGAAGAAGAAAAATGGGAAAGCTCATCTAAAGGTACACCTTAAGCTAAGGATAAAACAAAAATAGACAGAAAAAGAAAACATGTAGACGACCTTGAAAGAGAATTGAAGAAAATTAAACTAGCTACATTTGATGGGGAATCCAGAATAGGGGAAGAAGATGAAGCATGGTTATTAGACATCAAAAAATATTTCCAAATATACAATTATTCTAGCAATATGAAGGTCATAATGGCCATTTACAATCTGAAAGGAAAAGCCAGCATTTGATGGCAAGATCTGAAATTGGCCAAGGGCCTAAAGGAGAAACATATGGAATGGTCTGAATTTAAGAAATATTTCAAGAAATAGTACCTATCCGAAAGCTACTATGAAATGAAAACCAAATAATTTTATAAGCTATGACTTGGTCAGATGACGATGGAGGATCTTATAAACAAATTCTTTGAATTACTAAGGTTCATACCTTATATCCGGGAGGACAAAGTAAAAATCCAGCGGTTCCTAAGCTGTTTTCCATAGTCTTACAGGGACAGAATTAAGTTTGATAATCCCATGTCCCCGAGTGAAGTATTCATAAAACCCCAAATGTGTTATGATCAATACAAACAACGAACATAATTTCCGAAAGCTTGGAAGGATAAGAAACAAGACCGATTAAACCAGCATAGTGGAATAAGGGATACCAACCAACCCCTTATTAGAATGTAGCAAAAATATTTCAAGGAAATATTTTCCTCCAAACTCATCAAGCACATAAGGTAGTGGTAAACTGGTAAATCTAGGAAAAAAGAAGTTTGGGGATAGCCTAGGAATGGATTAAAATTTTGGGAATGTGGAGAACCTCATTTGAGGAGGAACTGTCCATGTTTAAGTTTAACAAACATAATTGTTGTTCATAATTTGCGGGAAGCCTTGATGATGGGTGATGTGGGTAGAAGCTTGCATCAGATAAATACAATCATGGATGGCCGGCAAGCTGACCACCAATCCTCAGGTGGTGGAAATGAAAGGTGGAAATCAATAACACTTTCAATTTCTTTTTAATTGATCACGGGCTATGTTATATCACTCCCGGTGTGGTAGATTCAAATAAGATGAATAAAATGAAACACGCAAAATCATGGCTAGTACAACTGATAGGAACTAAAAAGGAAAGTGGTTGACTTTATTCTGATTTTGAGTTGAGTTTAGATGGTCAAAACATAAGAAAAAATCTAAACATTCTACCACTAGGATCTTATGATGTGATTATCGAAATGGATTGGTTGGAAAGACACAGAAGTACTAGATTGTTAAAATGGATTGGTTGGAAAAGCACAAAGAAGTACTAGATTGTTATGCAAAGAAACTTAAGTATAAAGATGATTATGACACTACTAGAGCAACCCAAGGTATACCAAAACCAATATAAGTTAGACAAGTCACAGCAATGCAATTCAAGAAATGGATGAGAAAGGGTTGTCAATTTTATGCCATCCAAATAACGAACCTGTTAGAAAAAAAAGATGAGCCCAACTTGGAACACTTTGTTGTTCTACGTGAATTCAGAGACGTGTTTGTTGATGAAATACCCGAACTAACCCTTAGAAGGGAAATAGAATTTTCCATAGACCTGGTACCTGGTTCAACCCCTATCTCTAAAGCACCTTATCGAAATGAGTTTACCAGAATTGACATAATTAAAAATACAACTACAGGAATTATTGGACAAAGAGAATATCAGACCGAGTGTTTCACCATGGGGAGCACCAGTCCTCTTTGTGAAAAATAAAGACGGTACTCTAAGACTATGTATCGATTATAGACAATTGAACAAAGTGACTATTAAGAACAAGTACCCCTTACCTAGGATTAAGGATCTATTCGATCAAGTATGTGGGGCGAAGATCTTTTCGAAATTGGATTTACGATCTGGTTATCACCAAGTTAGGATAAAAGATGAGGACATAAGAAAAACAACTTTTTGAATAAGATATGGACATTACGAATTCGTAGTTATACCATTTGGACTCACTAACGCATCAACCATGTTTATTTGTCTAATGAACAGTATTTTCATTCAGTGCTTGAGCAAGTTCATACTGGTATTTATTGACAATATTATGGTCTATTCTAAAACAAAAGAAAAACATGAAGAACACTTAAGAATAGTTCTGCAAACTTTGAGGAAGCACAAACTATACACTAAATTCGATAAGTGTAATTTTTATCAAAATAAAATACAGTACCTAGGACATGTAATTTCTACAGAAGGCATTACAGTCGACCCTGAGAAAATAAGAGCCATCATGGAATGGTCAGTACCTAAGGATGTAGCAGATATCCGGTCATTCATGGGAATCACCAGATATTATTGCAGATTTATAGAGGGGTTTTCCAAAATAGCCTACCCTATCACATCATTACAAAAGAAAGGGACCAACTATAACTTGTCACCTAAGTGCCAAGATAGTTTTAATAAGTTGAAGGAATTATTAACAACCACACCCATTTTAAAGGTAGAAGACCCAGATAAAGACTTCACCGTTTGTGTTGTTGCGAGTAAAAAAGGACTAGGTGGTGTCCTAACTCAAGAAGGACACATTATGTGTTATGAATCTTGAAAATTGAAGGAACATGAGTGAAACTAAGTCACTCAAGAATTAGAATTGGCAACAATAATACGTGCCTTAAAAATGTCGCGACACTACATAATGGGTAGAAAGTTTCTATTATTGACAGATAATAGCGGTGTGAAATACCTGTTTGGCCAACCAGATCTTAATGCAAGGCAAGCAAGGTGGCTAGCCTTCTTGAGCGAATTTGACTCTGAGGTAAGACATATCAAGGGTAAGGAAAATAAGGTAGCATATGCTTTAAGGAGAAGAGTCCATGGGTTATTTTAGAAAAATGTCAGCAGGGAAGAAAGTGACTTGGAACAAAGAATACGGACGACATGTATTAATGACGAAAATTACACTAAGATAGTGGAAGAATTACAAAACACTTCAAAAAAATCAGACAAACCAGATCTGAGTATCGATAAAAATGGACTATTATGATTTATAAACAGACTTTACATAACAGATTCGGTAGAGTTAAAGATAACAATTTTGGATGAAGTGCATAAGAAACCGTATTCTGGTCATCCAGGATACCAGAAAATGATAACATCACTTAGGAAATTATTTTATTGGCCTAATATGAAGGGCAAAACAACAGAATACTTGTCTAGGTGCCAATATTGTCAGTAGGTAAAGGTTGAACACCAACATCCATCCAGCCTATTACAGCCATTACCAGTACCAGAATGGAAATGGGAGACCATATCATTGGACTTTATTCTAGGTTTTCCTAAAACTCAGAAACATAATGATTCTATTATGGTTGTAATCGATAAAATCAATAAGTCTTCACACTTTATTCACGTAAAGTCTACTTTTAAAGCTATAAACATCACTGAAATATTTATGAAAGAAATTTTTAGACTACATGGTATTCCTAAAATGGTGATTTCAGATAGAGATGTAAAATTCACATCAGCTTTTTGGAAAGAATTGTTTGCAGGGATAAATACTAATTTGAATTTCAGTACGAGTTATCATCCACAAATGGATGGACAGACCGAAAGAATGAACCAAATCATAAAGGATATTCTCCACATGTATGTAAGAACAAAACCAAGCAAGTGGGAAGACTACCTATACTTGGTAGAATTTGCATATAACAATGGGTACCAAACTTCGGCTAAATTGAGCCCCTTCGAGGTATTGTATGGTAGAAAGTGTACGACACCAATCAGCTGGGATGACACAGTTGATAGACTCATGGTTGGACAAGAGATGCTCTAAGAAATGGAAAGTATGGTAAGAAAGGTACAACAAAACTTAAAGGAGAAACATGACAAACATAAAACTTACGCGGACAAGAAAATAAGACACTTGGAGTTTCAAGTGGGAGATCATGTTTATTTAAAAGTCAAATCCCATAAGAGTTCACTAAATCTAGGGAATTGTGCCAAGTTGGAGCCCAGGTTTTTTGGGCCCTTCGAGATAATAGCTCTAATTGGACATATAGAATACCAACTAATCTAAAAATTCATAATGTATTTCATGTTTCTTTGTTGAAAAAGTATGTTCATTACCCTACTCATACGATTGATTGGAACTTGGTGCAGGTGGAACCAGAAGGCGAGTTCTAGGCAGAACTCCTGTGCATTCTCGACCAGAGAGAAATAACACTTCGAAATAGAGTTGTTGCTCAGGTAAAGGTGCAATGGAAGCACTTTAGTCATGAGGAGACCACTTGGGAGTTGGAGGGAGATTTGTAGAAATATTATCCAATCCTATTCAAGGAAAGGAACAAACACTGAGGACAATGTTTTATTGAAGGGGGAAAGGATGTGACATCCCCAAAAATAAATTAATTTTGAATTTGAAATTTCTTAGGAAAATTATTTTGTTTCTGGAAAATTCAAATTTGGAATTTTTTTTCCATTTATGGCAATTCCAAATTCTAAATTTGGTTAATTGTAATTAATGGTTATGACTATTGGGTAGATATCTTATATGACTCAACTAACTACTTGACTTTGACACTCGTATGAGACAAAATATTTTATATTTATTGCAGGAGGACAAATGGAACAACCATGTTAAAATCAGTTGACCATGACTCCATGAGTAGGGAACATGTTTGAACTACCTCAGGGTTGATTGATATAAGTGGAAAATTAGGAATTTGGCCATTGGCAGCCCCTGAGAATTAGGGATTTGGAAAGCTGTGAAAATTTCAAATGGGGAAAAGACCTAGGCATTTTTTGTTTTGGATATATAGCATATGCGAGGAGGCAGGACGTTGCCTAGTATGCTGGGGAAAATATTATATATTGCTTGTTGTTATGAACACTACTTGTTGAGTGTGAGGCGAGGAGAATATTTCTAAAGTTGATTGTCATTGTTGAGGAGGAGTTCTGAGTTTTCCCTCATGGATTCATGGTTAAGCTACAGGGTGAACAGGACAAGTGATTTGGCTGCCCTGTTCTACGGTCGGGAGGAACGTGGTTGTTCCCTTTGTCTTCCCGCGAACTGGTTCATATATGTTAATATTTTCCTTCTCTATTTGAATGATGATATAACTGATGTAATGCATCTATTAGTGATAAATTGAAATATTTCCATGGATGAAATCTGTTCATTTGTGTGAAGTTTATAACAGATGACCAAACGCCTCAAGGGAATTTAGTGGAGTAACTCTTCTTTCTGTTGATTTAAATTTTGAATGAATGTTATAATTCCTTTTGTTCGTTGAAAGGGTATGAATGACCAAGTTATGGAAATGTTCCTTTTGTAGTTAAATTTCTAGGAAGAATTATCTATGTATAAATGGACTTGAAACAGATCTATCTACATGTGTATGTATATTCCTATAATTGAATTTCTAGGTGGAACTATCTATGTATATTTGGATTTGAAACAACTCTATATATATAAGTGTATGTATATTCCTGTAATTAAATTTTTAGGAGGAACTATCTATGTATATTTGGATTTGAAACATGTCTATATATATATAAGTGTATGTGTATCTCTGTAATTAAATTTCAGAAATCATGTTACTTAGTTAAGACTTCCTTTCTCTCATAATATTGAATGAGAAGGAAT
>SNQJ01S0187195.1:0-18502 GCA_010110895.2 Picea sitchensis | reverse complement strand
GTAGAGGAGGGTTACCAATACCTCTCTTCCCTGGAGGTCCCCAATCTCTCTCCAGACGCTTGTTGGTCAAAACTATGGATTCCCTCTTCTATTCTGAAATTTGAATTCTTTTGTACCTTGGCCCATGAAAAGATTGTAACTACCGATACCTGAGCAAAATATTCAATGGACAAACAACAAATTTGGAATTGACCAAAAATAAAAGCATTATCTCAATTAGAGAAACCATCTTTGAAAACAATTCTGGAAATTTTTGTAGTCTAGATCCAAGCGACAAGGAAATGATGTGGATGGAGTCATTTAGACTATGGATATAATCTCAAATAAGTGAGCATGCACCTCCTCCTCTTGGATTTGATCTATTCCTTGTTGGCTCTTTGAAGGGAAATCTGGGACCCTCAAGCTTCAGAGGGATAAGTTATTTGACCATTTGGGAACTTGATCCTGAATATCGAGTGGAACATTGGGGTTTCCACTAATAATGTCGTAGAAGTTTCAGTCATATGGAAAATCTTGCAATTCCTAAAAGAACTTACAAATCAACTTATAACTCTAATTGGAGACTCACAACTCACTATTTTGCAGTTCATGGGCTAACAGAAGTTTCCTCCATTCAATTCACCAGAGTAATTCTGAGAGGCAAAGAGCTCCTCATCCTTTTCAGTAATGGGTAGGATTTCCATGTTACGAGGCGTTTTAACACCAAAGAAGATTCCATGGAAAATGATACTGTTAGAATGAGAATGGACCATGTCAAAAAAAAATTATCATATGGAAAATAAATACTCAAGGAATATTCAAATCCATAACTGGGCATCACAAGGGCAGACCAGATGATCCAGGAACAAGTCCTTCAACATCCTTGGGATGTCCTCACTCCAAACTTATATTAATGATTCCAGGCCAGTCCAGTGAATGCCTGAGAGAATGGACCATGTCAAAACAAAATTATCATATGGAAAAGAAATACTCGAGGAATATTCAAATCCATAACTGGGCATCACAGGGGCAGACCAGATGATCCAGGAACAAGTCCTTCAACATCCTTGGGATGTCCTCACTGCAAACTTATATTAATGATTCCAGGCCAGTCTAGTGAATGCCTGAATCATAACGAACCAGGTGATCGATTTGACATAAGGTAGTGATGAACGATTCCAGTCAATACAAAGAAACTACCAATGAACCCACAACATCAAAAGGCAGATACAAAGATACAAGTCAATGAATGATAAAGAACTCAGAATGTTGGAAGGAAGATACAATGCATGGCATTATGCTTTATTTATGTATTGTTTTATTCTCAGTATTTACATAAAAAAAGCACCAGTCTTTGCATCCCAGTTTAATATCCATCCCAAATAGCTCCCTTTATGGTCAGTATTTAGAGAAATATGTAATGGCTTTAACGCCACGACCAAAATTATATATGACAATTTAGTACCTAGAACGGTAGCTAGGCGATCACAGCCTAGCTACATTTCAGCATGTGATTCAGTGTTTAAAAAAAATATCGATGCATTTATCACGTTTTTCTGTGTACTAAGTTGAAAGTGTAAAAAACGATATGAATTCTTTATCATGTTTTTATGTGTACTAAGTTGATAGTGTAAAATTTTATTGCCTTTCAAGTTGAGAATATGGCAATAATATTAGAACTTGAAATTCTGTAATCATGTTAGTGATGTGTCTTGAACATTTGTTTTTAAACTCTTGCCAGCTAGCATCTTAAGAAATCATATAACTAAAGTGCAAATGGACATAGAAGCAATGACTGACCTGGGTAAGATTCTTTGCAAGGTTTTTATATTACAGAACATAATGAACATGATGCAGTCAGAACAGATAATCAACTTATTATCCCAAAATCTTCAATGATATTACAATACATCAAACACTTTAAAGAACATTAAACAGTAACAACATTGTAAGTGAAACTTCAAACAGGTGGGTTGTGGTCAAATGATTAAAATTTAAATCAAAGTATTTTCAGTGCTCAGACCCAGGTTCAAAATCCCCCATATACTTGTTATTGTGTAATACGTTAATGTGGCTTACATATTTAACTGCTTCATTCAGGACCAGGTTAGAAGTACCAGTCTTTGTATCCAGTTTAATATCCAGCCCAAATAGCTCCCATTTATGGTCAGTATTTAGAGAAATCTATAATGGCTTTAATGCCACGGTCAAAACTATATATGACAATTTAGTACCTAGAACGGTAGCTATGTGATCACAACCTAGCTACATTTCCACATGTGATTCAGTGTTTTAAAACAATATCGATACATTTATCATCTTTTTCTGTGTACTAAGTTTATAGTGTGAAAAACGATATGAATGTCTTTATCATGTTTTTGTGTGTACTAACTTCTAAGTTGATAGTGTAAAATTTTATTGCCTTTCAGGTTGAGAATATGGCAATAATATTGGAACCTGTAATTTTGTAATCATGTTAGTGATATAATTTTATCGCCTTTCAAGTTGAGAATATGGCAATAATATTAGAACCTGCAATTTTGTAATCATGTTAGTGATGTGTCTTGAATATTAATTTTTAAACTCTTGCCAACTAGCATCTTAAGAAATCGTGTAACTAAAAAGCAAATGGACATGAAAACAATCATTTAAACTCTTGTCAGCTAGCATATTGAGAAATCATGTAACTCAAGAGAAAATGGACATAAAAACTTAAAATTCTTTTCAAGGTCATTATATTACAAAACATAATCAGCATGATGCAGTCAGAATAGATTATCAACTTATTATCCCAAAATTTTCAATGATATTACAATACATCAAACTCTTTAAATAACATCAAACAGTAACAACATTGTAAATGAAACTTAAAGGTTTGTTTTAGTCAAATGATTAAAATTTAAATCAAAGTACTTTCCTTGCTCAGACCCCCAGGTTCAAAATCCGCCATATACATGTTATTGTGTAATACGTTAATATGGCCTACATTATTTAACCACTATATCTAAGACCAGGGTAATGTATCTAGGACCAGGTTAATCCAAACAGGCGCAAAACTCAATTTGCAAAAAAAATGTAGCCACTGCAAGCCACTACCATGGCACAACTATCGTTATTCTTAGTAAGATTGCATGGAGGGAAGTAACTGCTCTTACAACTCCAGGGTGTGAGAGATCTGGGGTGAATGTGTATACATACATGGACATACATGGACTTGCATGCTCAAGTATCCATTGGAATGAGGGTTAAATTTTGTTTTACATTTTTTAAAATCTCAATTAGCTTTTGAGTTCCGAGAGAGAAAAATGAGACAAATGCTACCGCAGATGCAGAGTTTCTACCTGCCAACAAGTGTGATTGCACATGCAGGGTTTCTAGGTTTTATTAACTGCCTATACCAGGCAGGCTTTGTCTTCTGTTCAAAGTTGCTGGTGTAAATTTTTTTCCTAGAAAGATATCTTGGGTTTTACTACTAGTGGAAACGTGGGCGTCTATTCCGATGAAACTGAAATGTGTCATTTTGTTTTTCCTTCAAAGCTAAAGGTCCAACCTTTCACTATTCTTGGTTAGGGTTCTATTAATGAAGTTTTAAGTTTTAGTGTAAACACATTCAATTAATAGGGTTATATTGATGAAATTTTAGTGTAAATATATTCACTGGCAGACTTGTGTTTCATCAGTGAATATGAAAAATGTTTGGCCTTTAATTGATGACTACACTTGTCCAGTTTGATAACGGATAGACTTGTGTTTCATCACTGAATGTGAAAAATGATTTGCATTCTTAGAGACATACTCTGCTCTGACTTATAGTTGAGGACAAAAAATTCATGAATTATATATCATAAATATACACAACTTTGTCCAGTTTGATAACGGATAGACTTGTGTTTCATCACTGAATGTGAAAAATGATTTGCATTCTTAGAGACATACTCTGCTCTGACTTATAGTTGAGGACAAAAAATTCATGAATTATATATCATAAATATACACAACTTTGACGTATAGTTGAGCAATAAAAAATCATGAATTATATATCATAAATATACACACGCTTGTTCTTGTGTATATTTATATATAAGTAATTTAATTTAATTTAGGTTGATATATGAAGGTCAATCAATGATTAAGTCAATTGACCAAATTTGATTTAGAGTAAATTATATTTAGGATTATGATTGCTTGGCTACTTAAACCATTACATGATGGATGTTCTAGGGGTTCAATAAAAACTTTAGTTATTGTCAATCTCAATTCATAATTGCTCAATCTCAATCCATAATTGCTTAATCTTGATCAACTTCAATTTTTATGGAGAATTAGATCAACTTTCTACATGGTGAATCATCTTTTATTTAAGATATTATTAATTATTGACATTGACAATTAATAACTTATGGTTATTTACTAGATCAATCAAGGGATAATTGGAGAAATCATGTAGATTTAGGATATTATTAATTATTGACATTGACAACTAATAACTTATGGTTATTTATTAGATCAATCAAGGGATAATTGGAGAAATCATGTAGCCAAGGCATGTTGTCTCGATGGAGGCCATAGGTCTTAGTTCAAATCCTTTAGTTCCTATTGGTTATTTGTTTCCATTGTGTTTGGTGATTGAGCCTCGTTCCATCCAAAGTTTTTCGGAAGAGCGAAGAGATTTTCCTTTAAAAATATTGATCCATAGAGGATTACTTCCAAAACAAACCTTTCCACTAATATTTATGTAAATCTATATTTTTTTAGCTAAGTAATATTTCTTTAAATTTAATTTAAAGAGAATATTTTAATTAACCTTTAAAATAGTGGTGATTGAGATATCATTGGAGAATAAAAGAGATTACTTCACAAAATATTAATACCATAAAAATGATATTACATTTATTTATATTTAAGGGAAAATTATGGTGTGGTAAGCTTTTAAGAATAAGAGAAAATAAAGATAAAAATACTATAAAGAGGTCATTAATCCCAATCTAGAAGATAAAAAGTATATATCTATTTTGACTATCTTAAAGAATAAAATCAAAATTTCTAAAATAAAAACAAAAAAAAAATCTTATTTTTTTTTTTTCTTATATATGAAAGGTTGTATGAAATTTAAATTTTTGGAGTACAATAAGAAACAAAGTAGGATGAAAAATAAACATGGTTCCATGTGGTGGAACATGGGAAAAATGCATTTATGCATGATCCATGATTCTCACAACGAGCACCAAACCACCCTATATTAATCTATACTTTTTTCAAGTGTAATCCTTTCAAATTTTCATCAATATTTATAAAGTAAGACAATTTCCTACTAGCATTAAATTAAATTCATGGCATTGTAAATATTTACACTTTTTAAATTATAAAATAGATAATGAATATTTATGTAACAGTATGATACAAGGTAGTTTGAGAGTTGGTTGGGAAGAGGTAAACCTAGTTTGAACCTTGAATATAAAAGGGGTGGTGGCATAGTAGCTTATTGTTTTAAGTCTCATAGCAATGTTGAGGAATCACTAGTCCAAGAGTTTGAGTAGCTCTTGCTTCGTTTCCATTGATCTTTATCCTGATTGAGCACACACAACCCACTTGATGTGTCATGCATATTATCTTAAATAATTTCTACTATTTATTTTGAATAATGCTAAAAAAGAGGTGGCATTCAATTGGATTCCATAGATATGATAAATTTCACTTTAAGAAGTCTAAGCTACTCTAATGGGGACATGTAAAATTTGTTGCCTTCTATCCTCTTTGTTAAGTGTTTAAACTCTTTGAATCCAATATTGTAGATAACCTACATAGTTCTTTTAAAACTTGGTTTTAAATTATTAGAAGTACTTGGTCGTAGGTTATGCTAGTTTTGATTTTTTGTTTGTAATGTAAAATGTTTAAAACACAACAACCAATGCATATAGGTACTTATAAGTATTGTTAATATCAAAGAGTGAATTAATTTTTGGATTGGTATCAATCCTAATAATAGAGTGAGGAAATAAACTTTTGGATTTTCATTGATATTGGTATCAAAGTAAGGGAGCTAACTGTTGTATTGTATTGATTTTGATTGTTGTACTGATTTTGATGGTATTACTAAAGAAACTTAACAAGATTGTAATTAAGAAGACATCTTAAAGACAATAGTGATGTAAATGTGTCAAATGGAAGTAAAAGGCCCTCTAGTTAAGAAGACATCCTAAAGCCAACAATGATGTAAAGAGAGTAAGGAGTCAATAACATTGTAATTAAGAAAGTATAAAAAATGACAAAAGCCAAATAATGATGTAAAGAGAGTAAGGAGTCAATAACCTTATAATTAAGAAAGTATAAAAATGACAAAGACAACAATAGAGAATCAATAAGCTTGTAATTAAGAAGGCATCACAAAGGCAATAATATAATGATGTTAGGCAATAATATAATGTTAGGCAATAATATAATGAAGCGATTAGATATGTGTATAAATTAAGGTGGCTTGTATGGAGGTGATAATTGAAGCAATTAGATATGTCTCTAAATTAAGGTGGCTTGACTAGGATAGTGTAGGAAAGTAAATAGAGCTAAAATGAAAAGGGAGTTTCAAATTTATTCACCCCTTTGCTTTGGTGCATGTTATCACAGGATTTGTACTTATGCAAATCCCAACACAAGACCCCAAATCCTGCATAAGTATGGAAGATCCTACCACTATCACCTTAGTAAGAACTTCCTTCGTTTTAGTGAAGGAAGAGGTCCACCATAAGGGAGGCTTCCTTGGTGACCTCAAGGGATCAAAGTTGGAAGTATAGTAGCGAAGCCTACCACCCCCTCTCTTGATCACCTAAAGATTGGTCTAGGTCAAGGTAGTAGAAGAGATATGAAGTTGTTTGAGTACCTGCCCATAACAAGAACACTTTACAACATATATGTTGGAGCCGCCCTTGTTTTTTCACCTAGCCCAATTTTCGACGTTTGATACTTAAGATTTAAAGTTGTTTTTCTTTTTCTTCCGAAATCATAAGACTCTTAAATCTTGTCTTCTCGATGGCTATACTTTTTAACTTCCAAAAGAAAAGATTCATTTTTTGCCAATATGTCTACCTTTTTGTTTTATTTTAAAATATCGCAAGTCGGGTATCGCAAGTCGGACACTTTGATTTTTGAATTCTCAAGTCCCGAGTTGCGAAACTACGAACTCATTTTTCAATTTTTTCACCCAAGGCAATTGACTATGGTGAAACCTTTAACCCTTAATTAGATATCATCGGTATTTCGCGCCTCGACACTCGTCGAACCCAAGCTTTTGTTCTTACAACCCCGATAGCCGAGAACGTGATAACTTTTCTGAGAACCTCGGTCGAGAACTAAAAGTAAAAAACTAACCTTGGTTGGTTTTGGCCCTCGGCATGCCGCGACTCGGCTTTTTCCTTCATAGAGTTAAAGTGTCTGAAACCCCGATGCACGAAGTTGCGACACGATTATCGCAAGTCTAAATTAGACGCCTAATCTAAGATCTTCCTCAAATTAATTGGGGCCTTAATTATCACCGCATCGCAATATCGTGAGTTAAAGGATTAAAATACGAAGAAGAAGTTCATGATGCGGCGAAAGACAAGGAAATCTCTAAGTCGTTAAGATTTCGAAAAATTAGAAAAATGAAATTAAACAAGATATGTCCTGCGCATCAAGGTTGGCACACTTCATGAGGGATTTACTCGGTCCTTATGACCCGATTGCCTGTCAAGCCGTCGAGCATTGATGACATTAATAAAGATTTAGGGAAAATCCATGAATACATAAGATCGGATTTACGCATTTAATTTGGCTTTATGTGCGATTTGACAGACTTGTTCGAAAGGTACAGATTTTCAAATATATACGAAAGTTTCGTTCTGTTCTAAAAACATTTCTCTTAAAGCACATAGAACTCACTTTGCTCCAAGGAAACTCATTTCTGCATGTATACACAGGTCTACTACAGAAGAGCAAAAAAACAAGCTTCAGCTATGGCACCAAGGAGAGCGGCGAAAGCAAACGTTGAGGTTGCAGCACAGGGTCCGGACAATGTCTCAGATACTTCGCCTCGGACGAGTGGCTCAGTATCCACTTGGTCATCTATTTCAAACATTCTGCGATCCGGGCTCGTAAACTGTTCAGATTCTGATGACGATAACCTTGATATTGTGAAGGACGATATGAACACTAAGTACAAGACAATCGTGCAGTCGGGAATGCACCTGGTAGCAACCAGACCTCGGTTGCTCCCATACTACGATATGATCCGATGGGCATTAGATCACGTCGACCTGCCCTCCAGAACTATCTTGTGTGACCGACAGGCCATGGTCGCGACTTTTAGGCCTGAACATATCCAGTCTATGTATAAGCTCTCAACAACTTCTGAATATACATATGGCAAAGAATTCTTGGCGGACTTCAAAAAGAAAGAGTGCGAAGAATTTGACAGAACCTTGCCAGGCTTGATAAAAGATTGGGTGTCACATTCCGCGACATTCAGAGTGAATAACGAGGGCGTGTATTCAATTTCTTCGTTGGAGCCAAATTTGATGTATGTAGCAATGATGGCTTCTCGGCTTTTCAGATGGGAGGATACCACACATTTTTACATCCAGTGGGTACCTCTCATCTATCGGGTAGCAGAAGGCTCCTCATTCAATTGGGCAAAAATGCTCTCCGATAGTTTGTTCAACAGGATCACCGAGTACCGGGAGAAAAAAACAGCTGGGAAACCATCCGGATTCTACATATCCGCGTATCTCATGGACGCAATATGCTCCATGACGCCTTTTCCTTTAATGAACTGGGCTTGGAGCCCAGCCCATGAGAAGACTGTTCATGAGTACCACGATAAGCTGTGGTAAAATAACGCGAACAAGTTTATTTATGATATTTTTAACTGGGTGATGGTGCCCCTGCACGTCACCATTTTTGGTCTTTTGCCACCCCGCATCTCGGATAGCATTGCCGAGAATCTGAGCCACATTGTAGACTGGTACATAGAAGAAGAATTCTCTTATTTGAGAGTGTTCGGAGCTGCTGTTCCTCCTTCGGCACTACCGATGTTCATTCCCGACAAATTGGCCTGTCGTGAAATTGCTCGGCAAACAGTAATCGACGGAGTAAGCAAAGAGCTCAAGGCGTCATCCAAGAAGGTATGGCCATCTTTCCCTATTCGGCTAAATTCATATTCATTATTAGATTTCGGACATGCTAAGGCTGAAGTTGCAACCTTAGAAGACTTGAACCTAGCCTACATTGAGTACAAAAAGCACGATCCGCAGAGAATCGTAAGCACCCATTTGGGCAATTGTGGATTAAAGAGGTTTGAACATGAATGTTCGCCCTCGGATGATGTTTTTCTAGGGGCGAGCTCCTATTTGGAGGTGCAATTTCGGATCGAGTCCCTAGCGCCCGAAGACAGAGCTTCTGTTTTAAAATTTCAGGGGCATCGAAAAAGGTGCCTCCCCGTTGTGCTGGGGGGTTTGGGACTTCCTAAGGATAAAGAAAAGGAAGCCGAAAGTTCTGAGGGGTAAACCTCTAACCCCGAAAAACGTCAGGAAGGGGAGCAAGAGAAGAATCCCGAAAAGGAAAAAAGCCCCGAATAGAAGAAAAATCCAGACAAGGAGAAGAGCCCTGAGCAGGAGAAAAATCCCGAAACAGAAAAGGGAAATACTGATCCTCCCAAGGAGCATAGTCCGGAGGTGGAAATAAAGGACACAAACCCACCGGAAACTCAGAATCCGGAAGCCGGGTCGAAGACTTCTGACCCCCCGAAAGGGCAGGATCCACTCAGCACACCAGGGAAGGGTGCGAAGCAGATCAGGCAACCCATCGCCTCTGTAACACCCTTGCAGTCGGCACAGGGAGGCGTTAGCGAAGGATGGATATTTGGTGAGGAGCTGAGACCTATAAGGGCAGAAGAACTCCCTCCTAACGAATTCTTCTTTGACAAAAAGAGGAAAGCTGTGGTGAAGCGAGAATTTTATCAAGAGGGAGAGTCCACTGCTAAGAAATTCAAGGTGATGACCGATGGGAGAAATAAAAAGAAAGATGAATTTGCCACTGAAATCGCAGGAACGCTAGGAGCGTACGCAATGACAAATCAATTCTTGGTCGAATTGTTAAAAAAGCAGCTCAAAGCAAAAAATCGCCTGATCAAGACTCTTGAGGCTAGGGTGGCTTCAGCAGCAGAAAGCGGAAGGAGTCAAGTAAGCGGAGAAATCGAGTTGGCCCAATTGGCCAACAAGAAAGAAATTGAAGTCCTTAAGACCAAGTTGGAACAAGCGAATTCTACAATCCGAGATGGTCGGGTACAAGCGGGCCAGTAGAGAGATATGATTACACGGCTGCAGGCTCAGTTGGAGGTCACAAAAAGCAAGACAGTTGACATCAAGACCATTAAATCCCGAGCAACCGATATTCGGAGCAGGATCTCCTCTGCTAAAAAGAGCCTGTTAAACAAAGTTGGAGAGATTCGAGAAGATTGCTTGTTAATTCAACAAATCTCCGAGAATCTGACTAGCAAAGAAAGGAACGCAGAGGCTGCTCGAGTTGCTTTTCAAGAGGCAGTGATAGCGACCAACAACAGGTTTTCAGGGCCTCCTGGGCTCACCCTTGTCGAACAAACCAGAGGTAATATCTTGTTAAAAAATTGGGAACAGGATATCACTTTAAGCAAGGAGCAGGCTCAAAAAGTGATGAATTCGTTAGAAGAGGCCGTCAATAACATAAATGGTGAGCAATTAGGGATAAAAATTGGAGGTGACACAGAGGCGCTGAGGTAGATAAATATAGATCAGATTTCTCTCAACATAAAAGAGGAGAATGAGAGAAATTCGGCGGAAATCTCCAATATGGACAGGGTGGACTCAGCACAAATTGACAAACATTTGATCCGACCCAGTGCACAACTTGGCGCCCTTGAACTCGTTGAGATACAGGTAGATGATAAGCTTCCATAGTTGGCCCGAGAGTGCTATCTTGCCGAAGCCCGTTGTCATGTCGAGCCTTCACAGCTGGTAACCCAGTTTGTGGACAAGTGTATTAGGTACTCTGAATGTGTGCGAGGGCAGGCACCTAGCACTTCTTAAAGATAAAATAGGTGAAATGGAGTTATTTCGCTCCCCCCAGCTGTCAATGCAAAACCTTCACACCTTGTATTCCATTTTTTGGACAAATGTATCATGTGTATTAAATCTAAGCAAAAACCAGCACCTGGCACTTTTTGGAATATGGATTCAGACAGATGGAGTAATTTAGCTCTTCTGAACCGAGAGGCAAATTTTGTATAAATACATCACGAAAAGAAGAGATAAAGGCTGGACTTTTTGGTGCTCATTGTAACAGAGTTCTCCCATGAAGGAAGTTAATACAAAGCAAATTCAAGATTCCCGATTCTGTCCCGACTGTATTTCAAGTTTGTTTTGTCATGTTGTTTGTTTCTTTTCATTTTGCTCTACACAATTAGTTTGTTTTGTTATGTTCTTTGTTTCTTTTCATTTTGCTCTACATAATTGAGAGGTATCACTATAACTTAGTGCGACTACTACTATAGTGAAGGAAGTCCATATTTCGGTAATTGTTTCTTGTCCTTCCTCTGCACCAGATATCAGCAGGTGTAAGACCTAGTTACAGTTACAGAATTTTATGTTTACTTGCACCGTGTCAATTATGTTCATGTCAATTTCTTCTTCTACGTATACGTGAGTTTTTTACCGATAGGAATTTTACGTTACTTGCAACTAGATTTTTTTCTCCCATTCCACACCTTTTGCTAAAAATCATACAGTTATGGGAAAGGGCCTTTAGTTTGTATTCTTATTTCGTTCCTCATGCGAAGATCTCTCTTATTTCGACCAAATTGAATCAGCGATTAAAATCTCTCGTTAAATCATTTCCATACTCATACTGTTCCTCGATGAATGTACCCACCGCAATTCAACCTAATATTCAACTCGGGATATCAGATCAAACACATATCGCGTTAAGTCTTTTCGACACGATCCTTAGAACTGCAAATACCCGGGAAGAACTAGAACATTCATGGGCAGCCATTGAACAAGATATTGCTACCCAGGAACAGTTGGAAGCCAGACAACACGAACGCAGAAACCTTCATTAGATTCCTATACCGAAGGTTAATGAAATCCTTTATCAACCATTACCATACTCTCGGATGCCTTGACACTGTACTTTAAAGCCTTAAGTACAGACTCAGGAACAACATCTTTCTGGCGCCGCTGTCGGGGAGCGAAGTTACGAAATCTTTTCCCTGGGAAAACGACAAACTATTTCGTTGATAGTGTTGCTCTTTGATAGTGAACATAGAGTGCACACCGTTGTAAGGCTTTTAAAAAAAAATAAAAATATCTTTCACTTGGCGACTCCACTGAAACACAAACTAGTGTCTAGTAGAAAGCATACCAGACAGAACCCGGCTGGCAAGCTGATTACGCCTGTTAACAACCCTGGAAAATTTTTAAGAGCGAGAGGCTCGTTTGAAGCAACCGCTTTAGCTAATAAACCCAAAGGTCCACTTTTAAAGACTAAATCCGCTTCAGAACCTCCTACTTCCGGTAACCCTTTGTCTGATATCAAAGATCTGGAAACAGAGTACTTAGAATTTAGGAATTAGCCACATCAAACTTTCCCATCTATAAACAAGGGAAAAGGTCCTTTGGAAAGATCATTATCTTTTGACATACCATCTTCTCTTCATCAGAACTTCCCAGTTTCACTTGATTCAAAAGGGTGTTTTACACCCTCATTTCCTACTCCTAAGAAAATCGCTGGCGTCGGAGGAGGAGGTGGAGGTCAACCTAATGCCCCTCCTCCCGGAGTATTTGCAAAGGTAGCGGCGAGATACGCTCCCCTAGTTTTACCCGCTCACCTTCATGATTTACCTGATAACTACATCAAAAATCTTCCTAAGTTCACTGGGGAAGGAGATCTAACCGCAGCCGAACATATAAACTTTTTTGACCAGTTCGCAGATATCTGTGGTATTGAGCACGAGGATGTCTATTCAAGACTACTTGTCCAGACCTTCGAAGGACAGGTCCGAACTTGGTTTCAGAGTCTCCCTGCAGCTTCTATTCGGACATATAACGCCTTGGAAGATGCTTTCCTCAGACAATGGGGAGAGCGAAAAGATCACTTATATTACCTTACCGAGTTTGGGTCCTTAAAGAAAAGGAACTCTGAGACCGTTATGGAATTTATTCTGAGATTTAACAAACTTTATAATAAAATTCCAGCCACTGTTAAACCTTTCGAACCCTCAGCTAAAGTAACCTTCGCGGGAGATTTCGAACCTGATTTTGCATTGCTTTTGCGTGAAAGAAGAGGAGACACTCTGATTAGAATGCAAGACGACGCTGTCGAAATAGAATCTAATATGATGGCTTCAAGTAAGATGAAGGCTAAAGTAGAAACAACCAACCATGATAATAGACGCTATAGGGAACCAGCAGGTCCTTTCGGGTCAAATAGATACACTGACGACAGAGTGGATGATATGGCCCGAGTAATTAAAGATCTGTCTAACAAAATCTCTAGGATGGAATTGGATCAGGCTAAGGCTGATTCTTCTAACAAAAGGGACTTCAGGAGAAACCCAAATCCCCAAAATCAACAGAGGCAAATAAAGAATGAAGATCAAAAAATACAAGCTCCCCTAAAAAACGAAAATTTTATAGGAGCAAGTGACCTCCAAGATTTCGGAGATTCGGAAGATGAAGTTGCATGTTTCGGAGATGAATGTTCACAGCCATTTTTGACCAGGGAAGAGTATGAGGAATCTTTAAATACTCCTCAACCTTCTAATGAAGAAGAGGAAGGTGATCATACTGACCTCTGCGTATCTCAATCATAAACATAAATGATAGCGGTTGATTTTCAACCCAGATACAATCTGAGATCTAAAAATAAGCCCACCTCAACTGAACAACCTAAGAAAATCCTGTCAAGGGGTCAATCTCACGAACCTCCTTTGGAAGAGGCATTGTTACCCAACAATAAAGACAAGGTAGCAAAAACTCAACAGTCTCAGGTGAAAAAGGTTGAGACCCAAACGAAGGAAACAGGACCGAGAGATAAAGTTACAACTTCGACTAAGATCACGAGTGATAAAGCAGTCCAGATAAACAAGTTGGAAAGAGAAAGCACGAAAGTCTTGACCAAAGAAACGGACAAGGCCAATACAACTTACAATTTTGAAAACGAATTAAATAAAATTAAGATACCGATTCCTTTGGTAGAATTGGCAAAAAACCCCACTTATCGGAAGCAAATTGCCAAAGTGATGGGCGTTTATGAGCCAGAAAGTCATTCAGACGTTATCAACCTAGAAGATGACAGACCTAACATCACCTTTGGTCCTCATTTTGAGGGATTCAGAGACAACGTCGCTCCTTTCTACATCACCCTGAATATACATGACCAGTTACTGCATAACTGCATGTTAGATTCCCGGGCTTCACATAATGTTATGCCCAAAACTATAATGGAGAGGCTGGGGCTACAGATCAGTAGACCCTATGGATATCTATACTCGTTTGATTCAAGGAAGGTTAAACGTATGGGAATGATAAAAGATCTGGTAGTTACCCTAGCTCAGGTCCCGGTTAAGAGTATCCTGATGGATGTGGTTATTGCAGATATTCCCCCCAAATATGGTATGTTGCTATCCAAATCATGGGGAGCCAAGTTGGGAGGTTCTCTACAATTAGACATGTCATATGCCATAATCCCAATTTTCGGTGGACAGTTTACCCGTTTGTACCGAGAAACAAGATTGGCATATACTGTCAGTGATCCTTAGAACCCAAATAACTTTCCCATTTACGTTGCAGACCAAGATCTAGGGAATTGCATATTGTCTTTTGATGATGGTTTAGATGGACATCCAGAAGAACTTGATATGAAACAAGAAGAACTTAGCCCCTTGACCGAAGAACTATGCAAAAGCGGTATCTGGAAAATGTACTTCGATGGCGCTTCATCTTCTGAAGGAGCTGGTGCTGGCATACTTTTGGTAGCACCCGAATGTAAGTTTACCGTTCCTTTCTCATATCGCTTGCAGTGGGACATAGATTACACCAATAACGTATGCGAGTATGAAGCATTAGTCTTAGGTTTAGAGGCTGCAAAGAAGTTAAACATAAAGAACTTGGAGGTTTACGGTGACGCTGAATTGATAGTAAAACAAGTAAACCGACAATACCTAGCCAAACATCCCAGATTGAGAACATACAGAAATTGCGCTTGGGATTTAATGGAGAATTTTTTCTCATCTATAAAAGTCCATTTTATTCCTCGCACAGAGAATCTACATACTGACGCATTAGCTAAGGCAGCCTCGACCTTTTCCCCTCCCACAAATGTTAAGCTGAAGTATCATATCGAAATTAGGTATAAACCCTCCATACCAGACAATGTCCGACACTGGCAGGTCTTTGAAGATGACGAACAGATTCAGAAATTTCTTATAGCAATAGGTGAATTTTCTGAAACCCATCCAGACCAAGAAAACCAAAATGACCCGAGGTGGATTATGCAAGAAGAGGAAAATCCTGAAACCTTCCGAGAAAAGATAGCGGATCATCGCATGTTGGTCCTTAAAAATAACCAAATCCCGAAAGGCTTAATTCCTTTGGAAAGACTCTTCGATCAGAATGACATACCTGTGAAATCCACTTTACAACCACAACCAGAAGAAGTGGAGGATTGCAACATAGGAACTGAAAAAGATTCCAGGATAGTAAAGGTATCTAAATTTCTCCCTCCTAAGGTAAAAGACCAGTATAGGGACTTACTCAGACAGTATAAAGACGTTTTCGCCTGGTCCTATGATGAGCTTCGAACATATGATACTTCTATAATTGAGCACAAGATACCTTTGAAGCCCAGAGTCAAGCCTTTTAGGCAGAAGCTCAGGCAATTTAACCCCATTTTGTTGCCCGTTATTGAAAAGGAAGTTAAGAAGCTCCTAGATGCGAAAATAATTGTACCTCTAAGGTACTCGGACTGGGTAGCAAATTTGGTCCCTGTCAGAAAAAAGAATGGAGAAATCAGATTGTGTGTGGATTTCAGGAACCTGAACAGGTCCTCTCTTAAATATAATTATCCACTTCCTAAAATGGATCACGTCCTGGAAAGGGTAGTTGGAGCAAATCAAATGTCTATGATAGATGGGTTTTCTGGGTACAACCAAATCGCCATGAACGAGCAAGACAGAGAAAAAACCGCTTTCACCACACCATGGGGTACATTCATGTATGATAAAATGCCTTTTGGTTTAATGAATGCAGGGGCTACCTTCCAGCGCGCCATGGATATCGCTTTTGTTGGTGAAAGAGATAAGTTCGTAGTAATCTACCTTGACGATTTGACAGTTTTTTCTAAAACCGATGAAGAACATTTGATCCAT
The DNA here is from genome assembly GCA_010110895.2 of Picea sitchensis. Lineage (NCBI taxonomy): Eukaryota > Viridiplantae > Streptophyta > Pinopsida > Pinales > Pinaceae > Picea > Picea sitchensis. The sequence continues at coordinate 2,094 of SNQJ01S0187195.1, read as the reverse complement.
TTAAAACAAACTTTCGAAAAATGCCACAGGTATGGTTTGTCTTTGAACCCAAATAAATCACATTTCGCTATGCAGGAAGGTAAGCTTCTGGAGCATATTGTATTTAAGGATGGGATCAAGATTGATCCTAAGAGGGTTGAAGCGATATAAACTATTAGGATTCCTAGAAATGTTAAAGAAATTCAAGCTTTCTTAGGAACAATAATTTTTTTACGAAGGTTTATACCAAATTTCGCTGAGATTGTCAAATTGATCACAGGAATGCTAAAGAAAGATAGCAGAGTAAATTGGACAATCGAGGCTAAAGCGTCATTCGAGCATATTAAAAGAGTCATCAACGAGGCACCTGTGTTAACAAGCCCAGATTACTTGAAGGATTTCCTCATCTTCTCATTCGCTTCTCAACATACTATCGCCGCAGTGTTGCTGCAAAAAGATGACGAAGGCTTTGAACGCCCGATCACATTTTTTAGCAAGAGCCTTAGGGACGCCGAACTAAAATATGATATAATGGAAAAACAGGGGTACGCAATGGTGAAAGCGCTAAAGGCATTTGGAACTTACGTTCTACATTCAAAAATTATCGCGTATGTACCAACCAGTGCTGTGAAGGATATATTGGTACAGCCTGACAGTGATGGAAAACGAGGGCGCTGGCTCACTAAGATTCAAGAATTCGATCTGGAAATCAAGCCAACTAAATTGATAAAAGGAAAGGGTCTGGCCAAACTCTTGGCTGAGTCAAATCTTAGAGCCCTTGACATCAATTGCCTACAAGTGGAAGACGAGGACACACATTTGCAAGAGCCAGATGACCAAACATATCCAAACAAGGTTGAAGAAGAATTCGTGTCGTTAGGCTGGTATAAAGATATAATTTTCTACTTGTTAAACCTGAAATGTCCAGATGGACTAACACCAGCCAAATACAGAACTTTAAAACTCCATGCTGTCAAATATTGCATCTCAGACAATCAATTATATTGGAAGGATCCACTCGGATTTTTGCTGGTCTGTCTGGTTGAGTCGGAAACTCCACGAGTTATAGAATAATTTCATGAAGGAATCTGTGGAGGACACCATGCATGGAGAGCCACAACCTATAAGATCCTGAGGGCCGGATATTATTGGCCGAAACTATTTTCGGAGGTTAATGCCAAAGTACGTGTCTGTTACTCGTGTCAAATATTCGCTGGTAAACAAAAACTCCTTGCACTACCACTCGTTCCAGTCAAAACCGAAGCCCCATTTCAACAATGGGGATTAGACTTTATAGGGGAAATTAATCCCCATTCCAGTGCTCAGCACAAATGGATCTTAACAGCCACAGATTATTTTACAAAGTGGATGGAAGCAATTCCAACTAAAAGGGCAACAGACTCGGTGGTGATTGACTTTTTGGAAGATAACATCTTGTCCAGATTTGGGTGCCCTCGAAAGATTGTTACCGACAGCGCCCAAGCTTTCAAATCCATGGCCATGATCGACTTCTGCCAGAAGTACAATATCGTTCTCAGCCATTCCACTACTTATTACCCTCAGGGAAATGGGCTGGCCGAATCATCTAATAAGAGCCTGGTAAACGTAATAAAAAAGGTACTGAACGAAAACAAGAGGTCCTGGCATGTACATTTAAAGCACGCACTATGGGCAAACCGTATTAGCACTAAAAGATCTATCGGCATTTCGCCGTTTCAAATGGTATATGGGACCAAGGCGGNAGCATTGCCAGTGATGAAATTATGGAAAGATCAAAACGAAGAGCCCAATCATGTAACCAGAAGAATTAACCAACTGATCGAGGTTCAACAGCTCAGAATGGAGGTTGACGAGAAAATGAAAAAATACCAGGACGATATAAAAGCATTGTTCGATCTAAAGGAAAAAGACAGGGAGTTCCTCCCATGCGACTTGGTGTTAAGGTGGGATGCGAGAAGGGAATAAGCCGCGAAGCATGGCAAATTTGACCACCTTTGGTATGGACCATTCAGGGTCTCATCTCCAGAAGGAAAGAATTCCTTTCTTCTGGAAAACATTGATGGAGAAGTTCTAAGCGCCCCTGTCAACGGGCGATATCTCAAACACTATATGACG
>SNQJ01S0187194.1:0-18502 GCA_010110895.2 Picea sitchensis | reverse complement strand
ATGATTATTATTCTAAGATGCAGTTTCTAACTAATTATACACTAACCTATCCTGATCAGGAGAAAACTAACAAGGATGAATACAGTGAAATGTATATATTACTTGCATAGAATAATCTCATAACACAAGTAACATGCAAGTTCAAAGGCACAACTTGTTAAAATAAAGAAATTGATTAGTTAATTGTATTATTCTATCGGTGTATTCATTATGAAAATCATGATAACTGCAAAACTTCAAACATTAATTCAAAAGTAATTCATAAACCAATATTCACAAACTACTGTAATAGACATGCATAAATAGAATAATCGCATTCATACATATCGACACCATAATATCCAACTAGAATGTCTCTCAGTTCAAATTAACTTGCAGTAGAAATACTATCTTGCTATATTTTGAAACCAAAATCCATTTCAAATGGACAATCCTCCTTTTTATAGTGAGGAGTGACTGTTTACAATCATTATCTTTGCAATCATGAAATTAGGGTCGTTTTACAAAAGGAAACTTTTCATATTTTGAATTCAAAATGAGATTACAATAACTTAAAAAGATAACTTCTGGAAAGAATAGCAGAATTTGTAATCATGAGTTACCATGTTCTCGTAGATGATCTTGATATTCTTTCCAGAGGGAATGATCTCTCAATATACCCTCAATTTTGCTTGAACATAACCTTTCCAAGACTGATTCTCCATTGAAAATGTTGTTGGATACTTTTTCATATAACTTCTCGGTTGCGTTCTTTACAAAGGATTGGATTTTGTGGGTGAGTTGGGCGGGTCTCAACATGTGTTCTTCAATTGATTCTCCCTCAAATTGACATAGATTCTGGATATTCATCTAGCTTGATTTCTTGTGATCCTCCACCTCAGCCATTTTGGTGCTCGCAGATGTTGTTTCATCGATGGATTGCATTGGTCGTACCCCTACCTCTTTCGTGAGGTCATTTTCATTTCTCAATAGCTTCACGCAAGTGTCAGATGCTACTCCTTGGGTGGTATGTGCACTCTTGTGTTATAGCCCTAAAATGACCTACCTATGCATACATGGCATTGGCCTTTCTATTTGCACAATTTTCTAGATTACTACTAAGGATCTCTCTTTCAAAAACCATTTTTTGGAGCATGTATGCGCCCTTCTCCACTATTGCCCGCACATACACGCATGTTGAATACTAGAAATCCCACATACATACGCAAATTGCATGCTAAAAAAACCCGCGTTTACCTCCAAAAGTTGCAAAAAATAAAAAATTGTGAGGAATTCGGTGAAGTTTATGGGATATCGAGGATTTCCCAACCAATTCACCCATTGTATCCTGTCCCCAAACCGAATAACCATATTTTGGCCATATAAAATGAGTTATTGGGGTATCATTCCACAATCAGGCATTAGAACAAAGAAACTATGCCAAAATCCCTTTCCCCTCTAGCCCAAGCTTTGCATCCCTTTCTGATATTTGGCCTCAACATTCCCCCTCCATCCCTCTCCCTATACAATCCCTTCCCTATTTCCCAAGGAGATCAGTTGATTGTGAGAGTTATCATGGGAATTATGAACTTGGAGCAGCAGTAAGAGGAGCCTGGACCAGGTTCATGGAGAATCTATCGATAAGAAGGTTGTAACTTTTTGTAATCTTCACATCTGAATAAAAGAGTTTAGTTTATGTCCTAAATATTGTGTTTTTATGCTTAATTGATTAATGCATTTACATTTGTATCTGAACCCTAACATTGATAAGTAGAGATAGAATATCTTATAGCTTTGTTCTCTAAATTGTTTGCAGGTCAGCTTTGGGAGGAGACCAGCAACCCAAGGAGCTACAAAGGAGGAGGAGGTATACACCAACCGAAAGGACCTAAGGTACACCCTCTTTTCCTTTTCTTGTCTTTTAATTTCAGATTGTTTAGGGTAGTTTAGAAGTAGAATTGTCTTTTAAGGGAGATCAATTCTCTCCCTAAACTCTAACCCAACATAGTAATAGGGGGATTTTCCCCGCTAGTCAAATTGGCGACTCCACTAGGGAGTCTCTCTAGGGTCTTAGTGGGATTTTTTGGTTTGATTCAATTTTTTAAGTTTCTTTCTGAGTTTTCTGAGTGTTCTGAGTCAATTTGGGTCTCTAGTCACCTTCTAGGTGCCTACCAACTTCCCTTGCCCAAGTTGTCTGTCCAAACTTTTTCTTTTTTGAAAATTTACAGAGGTGTATGTGATTTGTTCTCTATACAACACACATACATACGTGGTCTGAATTATATACATCCTGCGTACATATGTGGGATGGATTTTCACAACATGCGTCTCTATTTTTTTGGACAATTTTTTCAAAATATTTTCCTTTCCTACAGGAAACTTGTGGTTTCGAGGTCTTCCTGAGCTCCATAAGCCTCTGTTGTTTGGGGTTGAGAGAGTTTGCAGGCTCAGATTGTTTATGAAATAAAAAAATAAATCCTCTTGTATCTTTGTGTTTCCTAGATTTGTTGGCTTATTTTTAGCTTGAATGTTTAAGAAAAATGAGTTGTATTTTGAAAAAAAAAATAGTTTCTTTTAACATCTTTTGTTAGTTCTGCTTTGATTGGAAGAAAAAAAAAACCCTAGTTTTTTAGGTCTCTTTCTTTATTTGCATTTTCTTTGCATTGTTATTTGAAAAATAAAAAGAATTAGCATAGGGTTGTGCTTTCTTCTCATATTGAAATCATTTCAAAAAAAAAAAAAATCCTTTCATTTTCTCTTTTGTTTCACTCGGAAATTGCATTATGCATTTTAAATTGAAAGGATAAAAGATTGCATTTTTATGTCTGAAGGATTGTTCATGCTTTTTGCTTGAAACTCTTTTCATTTGTAGAATTAGTGTAAAGTTTTATGTTCCAATGTTCTTATAAGTTTCATTTTTGCAAGAGTATCAAACAACATCAGTTTCACTTCCATTTCTTGAGTAAGAAAAGCCCCTAAAATGAACATACTATTCTAAAATATATTAGTAACACTTTATCTAGGGTTTGCCAATAGCTTAGGCTAGGGCCTTGGATTAGGTGTGAAGAGGTAAAATATCCAAGGCCAACCAAAACTTAACTAAGGTGTATGTGCTAGGGTGTGAAAAATTCACCTTGTAATTACTCAATCCAAGAAGCTCCTCTTACACAGGAGTCAAACACGAGGCCGCAAGGAGGATGTTGATGGAGATTTCCACTCTTGATCCTGACAAAGTGTTTGGGAGAGTGTGTATTGGAGGTGAATCTTGTAGCATTATTGGCCTGACTTGTGTCAGACCTCTAAGACACTTAGATCCGTCCAAGGTACTCTAAGAGTGATTTTGGCCCTGTTGCATTTCAGGCCTTGGTAGGATCTTCGGGATTAGTTACCCTGCCCATACACTCCCCTGGTTGTGGATTGTACCCCTCTGGTTGTTGATTACAAGTTGGTGGCCTAGTTTCCATTATATAGGTTGACACATAGGTGAATATGAGGGGTGTATCGTGGTACCTAAGGCAAAATCTGTACTCTCTGGGTGACACCCGAAGGGACCGTCGGTCGGAGGTCTGGGTAATTGTTTCTCTTGGCCAGTTATTTTCCTTTGTGAATGATTTGAATGATTAGGACTTCATCTCCCTGGGTCAGAAGTATTCATAAGGGTAGCTTGTTTGGTTTGTATCTTTTTAGGCTTTTCTTCTTAGTGGTGTGCTCTGTCCTCCCTAGTTTTCCATAGCTAGTTAGTCAGTCATTTCTTTGGGTCTCTGACCTAAGGTGGTAGACCTCCCACTCAACCAGTCATGAGGATTTTTCGATCTTCCACTTATAAACATGGAGCCACCTCTTTATGGGAATTTTTTTTTATACCACTAGTTCACTAGAGTCAGTGTGTGAGACTTTTATAAACTTAAACGATCCTGCAAGGGAAGAACTTGTGCATAAGATATTCATGGAAAAATTTACTAATGATACCAACCAAGGAACCCCTTCGCAAGGGGATTCCTCTGCCTTTAATTTCTTTGGAAATGTTTGTGTCCCTTTGATGGCCACTTTGTACATTCCTGGGTTGAATGTGGGACTACCGATTTTGTTGGGTACCATTCCAAATGTCCCGATTGCTCTTGATGCTTTTCAATTAAGAACCTTATGTCATGGGAATCATGTTGATGTTCCTTTGTCAACAACGTCTTCTCCTCCTCCTTCTTCCTTATTTGGTTAAAGTATAGCTACTAGTAACCAGAAGTATAAACAAAATAGAAAGAGGAAGAATAGGAAGAAGAAATCACCAACCTCTGTGGGTCATGTTGGAGATAGGTCATCAACCTCTGCAAGTCATGTTGAATACCAACAACCAGCCTCTACAAGTCATGACGTGGGCACGAACCTAGTCCCTGCAACTCATATTGGAGTTCAATCACCAACCTATGTGATTCATGTTGGAGATAGTTTCTCAACCCCTACTAGTCATGTTGAATACCAACACCCAACCTATACAACTCATGATGGGGGGAAAAGTCTAGTCATTGTTAGTCATATTGGTGATAGGTCTGTAGCCTCTATGAGTCATGTTATCAACCAATCACCAACCTCTGCAATTCATGTCAAAGATATGCAACCAACCACTTCTATTCATGTTGGGGGCATTGATTCTGTTGAGAAACCCAAAGGGATAGGACGTAAGTCTAAGTTCTCTTGTAATCTTTACAAGGGAGATCACCTTACTCATTTATTCCCTAGCCTTCCAGAGGCACAAATATTGTGGTCCCTGTCTACAAGCTCTTATGATTCTGAGTCTTATGAGGTTTCCTTGCAACCTATTCAGCCAACGATTGAGAAAGTGGTCGTGTCGATGCAATCTTTGGCCGATCCCATTCCTTTTTGGGGGGGTGATGTGCATTCATACCATGTTGTCTCACAACCTATTAATCCAGTGATTGATGAAGTGGTCGTACCGATGCAATATTTGGTTGATCCCAATCTTCTCTTAGAGAGTGTCGAGTCTACCAAAGTGTTCACGTCGATGCAATATTCGACTGATCCCACTCTTCTCTTAGGGAGTGATGTGCCTACAGACTATGTTTTTAGAATTTCAAGTTAAGTACTTTTAGAACAAGGGGGCATTCTTATCACTTCGAGCACACCCGCTCCAAGTCTGAGGATGGTTTCCTTTGATTGGAATGACCTTATTGAGCCTTGTCTTCCTTCTTCTGCACCCTTTCAAATAAGGGTTGAAGTTAATTCAAAAAACATTTACCGATCTATTGTAGATGAAGGAGCCTCCACAAGTATTTTATCCTCCTCTTCTTGGCAACTTTGGGTTCTCCCAAGCTTGTGACAGCTTCACATGAGCTATTGGATTTTGACAGATGTTCTAGTGAATATTTTGGGATTCTTCCTTAGTTTCCTATCTCATTAGGTGGGAAGACATTCCTTGTCGATGTTATAGTGGTGCAAGGCCAGTTAGATTTAAATATGCTTCTCGGGAATGATTATGTATATGCTATGAGAATTGTGGTGTCTACGCTCTTCCAAGTGATGCACTTCCCTCAAAATGGAAGCATTGTCACTATTGACCAGCTAGCATCTGATAATCACCATCCTAATTTGACGTTAGGTCAAGATTCCCCTTTATATGTTCCTAGTGTTCATGTAGACTCTACCCTGCCACGAATAAATCATGTGGTGTCTTGTCCTCAATGTTCAATTTCTCTTGAGAAGGTACTTGTTCACTCATGTTTTCCTTCTCAAGACTTGGTCTCAGAAATTGATCCATTGGTTTATCCAATAGGGGCATGGGAGCCCTTGCTTCCGCCTCTTGGTCCAAGTGATATCGAGTTTCCTTTTGAGTCTGATCTCACTTTTTATAGATCCTTAAGCCCTCGTGCTTGTGATTCTTCACTGATAGACTCTGCCAAACCTTACCGAAACTTCCATCGTCATATGGAATATGGTTAGTTTATTTCTTCCTTTGGGACTGTTGACCCTCCTCGTTCACGTGATTTATTGGATATTAAATTGCCTTCGGATGAGGCTATCCTTGAAGCCATGACTACGGTTTCTATACTGTGGGAATACTTACACCGTGGTTTTTGTTTTCTTCCCATTTGGGAGACTTTCCAGGTTGACTATCAAAGAGACTCTTGATCAAAGCCTAGCAGCGGGCTCTACCTGAAATACTACCACGCATGAGCCGTAAGGCTGTGCATTACCTTGTACATATTGTATAGTCCAGGTTTGTTGTTCTCAAGTTTTTTTATTCAGTAGCACCTCTTATTTTCCAAATTTGTTATCTATATTGGATTTATTAACTTCTGGATGAGTGTTATTGGCCTTATATGTAGGATCTTGGAGACATTTTTTCCTTGACATTTGTTCATCATATTGATCCATTCTGATAGGCATTGATCTCAAAACTGGCATATAGGTTAGATTTTTCCCTACTTTCAATTTTTCATTATTTGTTTCCTGGTTCATTTGGCCTTTCGATCGACCCCACTGAATTGTGACACTAACCTTCCTTGTTGATATGTGTGTCGTACTTTATGTGGTAGAGCCTTCCTTCCATGGGCACCCTAGTTAGAGCCTTGTTTGTCATTTGGTTCCCATGGTGAAGTAATTCATAGGCACGTGAGTCCTTTTAGTCCCACCGTGACTTTTTTTTGAAGTCTCATTCTTCTTTCCAGTCATCTTTCTTGACTTTACCCATGGGACTCCCTAAAGAGAATGGTTTGTTGTCTTTCAAGCTCACTTAAATTTTGAAAGAAACATCCAACGAGACTGTATTTATTCTTTTTGATCCTGTTTGGATTACTTGAGAAAAGAAGCCCCCCTAGAGTTTTCTTTAATCCCTTTTCAGACTCTAAAAAATTGAACATATTTTCGAGCGATCTTGTTTTCCTTCACGCTCGCCAAACTCAAATTTGAAGGCACATATGTCCAGCGGTAGTTTACCCCTTTTTAGTCTGGACCACTAATTTTACGAATAAAGGTATACCCTAGAACTTTGGTTCTCTAGGAGAGCATTCTCAGGTGTAAGTTTAACCCTTTTTCGATCCTAGGGGACTAAATTTTTGAAAAAAGAACATTCTCCTTGGTTTTGGTTTATCTCTCTTTCGGGCCTTGGAGATTACTTATGAAAAAGGAACCCCCTCGGATTCCATAGTTAATCCCTTTTTAGACTCCCTCAATATGAAAATATTGTCGAGTGACCTTGTTCCTTTCACACTTGTTAATTGGTCCAGAAAGAACATTTATTTGGCACGAGTTTAACCCTTTTTCGAACCAATAGATTATTACAAAAAACGTTATGCCTCAGGAGACTTGTCGCTCTGGGAGATTTCTCCTCGGTTATATTTTATACTTTTTTGGGCTAAGGAGACTAAACCTAGAAAAAGGTTGTGAGTCCATAGTTAAGCTCTTTTCAGACTCCTTAAAATCAAAAAATCATCGAGTGATCTTGTCTCAGCCACACTCGTTAAAATGGTATTGAAGAGACGTATTTTCGGTATACGTTTAACCCTTTTTCAAACCGACTAGACTAATTGTGAAAAAGGAGCTCCCTCGAGTATTCTTTAATGTTTTTTCAGACTCTCTAAACGTGAAAAAACCATCGATCTTACCTTCTCTAGGCTCGTAAAAATTCACATGAAAGGAGTCTTGTTGTGTCATGCTTAATCGCATTTTAGGTCTCATCTTTGCGTCTTTGGCCTAATGTTGGTTCCATGTTGCTCTTAACTGAACCTTTAAAGAATTCCTTATACGCAAGCCTTGCAACACTTTTTTCCTTTGCAATATGACAACTTGATCCATGGAGGAATTTTCCCTGAGTGTCGTTATCCTACACATGTTTCCTTGCCCTAAGTGTCATTATGTTCCATGCTCTTGGAACTAGTTTTCTTGCTCGTGACACTCGTTCCTCCTTTGTAACGTAGCATTATTTTTTTTTTTCAAGCTCGTTAAAAATTTGAAAAAGGAAAAAAATCAAATATTCCAAAAAGAGGGGACGGGATATATCAATTTTTTTTTCCAGTAGCAAGATAGTTTCCCTTGGACAAAGTACATCCTTTCATTTGTTCTCCAAGCATTGGGATCTAGTATGACCTTAGGAATTTATTCTTGCTACATAGAGTTGTGTCCTCCTTCGTTTGGTTACTCTTCCAAAAATATGGAGAGTTTGTGGTGTCTCCTACATCACAAACCTATCTCAATATTACGTTACCTGAGTCTGATCATCTTTCGTATTTTTTTCAAAGGGAAGTTTTATCCAACCTAATTCAACCATTCTACAATTTCTCTCTTGACTTTCATGAGTTGGCCATCCCAAGAGTCCAGTCAATTCTAGATTCAAAATCGATGAAGTTTTGTGCCTGATTATCGAGATCCTCCAGTATTTCCCCGACGGTATTTCGAGGACCTCGGGGTAGTAAGTATTACAATATTATTGTACTTGTACTTGAGAAGTTGAATATCTTGAAGTTGTTGCGCGAGCTATGATGTCTTCATCTCTAGCCACATGCATTAATACTTCTTGACAATGCATATTATATTGTACTTGAATATCATCGAATGATTTTGAGATGTAGATTCGTTGTGTATTTCTCATGACTACACTTTATAGAGACATTTTTATTACATGGATCTGCAGTGTACTTGATCGACAACCATGATTAATTCATCATGAGCATGGGTATGCCCGCCTCAAAGGGATTATAATGTTTTTGCAGATAACGACCTCTGGAACTCTGGTCCTAGGCTCACTCAAATTTGTGCCTTCCCACTGGTAAATATATTGTAATGTATTTCATCCATAAGTTTCTCTTCTAACCTCACACATTAGGGGGCATATGTTATAGCCCTAAAATTCCCTACCTACGCATACATGACATTGGCCTTTCTATTTGCACAATTTTCCAGATTACTGTTAAGGATCTCTCTTTAAAAAACCATTTTTTGGAGCATGTACGCGCTCTGTTTCACTGCTTCCTTCATACACATGCATGTTTAATACTAGACATCCCACGTACATACGCAAGATGCATGATGAAAAACCCGCGTTTACCTCCAAAAGTTGCAAAAAATAAAAAGTTGTGAGGAATTCGGCGGAGTTTATAGGATATCAAGGGTTTCCAAACCAATTCACCTATTATATCCCATCCCCAAACCAAATAACCATATAAAAGGAGGTCTTGGGGTCTCATTACAAAATCAAGCATTAGATCAAAGAAAATCTAACAAAATCCCCTTTCCCTCTAGCCCAAGCTTTCCAGCCCTTTCTAAGATTTGGCCTCAGCATTCCCCCTCCATCCCTCTACCTATACAATCCCTTCCCCATTTCCCAAGGAGATCAATTGATTTTGAGAGGTATCACAAGAATGATGCACTTGGAGCAGCAGTAAGAGCATCCTGGACCAGGTTCGTGGAGTGTTTGTCGATAAGAAGGTTGTAACTTTTTGTAATCTTCACATCTGAATAAAAGAGTTATGTTTCTATCCCAAATATTGTGTTTTTGTGCTTAATTGATTAATGCATTTACATTTGTATCTGAACCCTAACATTGATAAGTAGAGATAGAATATCTTGTAGCTTTGTTGTCTAAATTGTTTGCAGGTCATCTTTGGGAGGAGACCAACAACCCAAGAAACTACAAAAGAGAAGGAGGTCTACACCATCCGAAAGGACCTAAGGTACACTCTCTTTTCCTTCTCTTGTCTTTTAAGTTCAGATTGTTTGTGGTTGTTTATAAGTAGAACTATCTTTTAAGGGAGATCAATGCTCTGCCTATAATCTGACCTAGTATAGTAATAGGGGGATTTTTGCCACTAGAATCTTGAACAAATGTCTACAAGTATCAAATAAAATCTAGCATCTAAGTCTTTCCTTATTTGAATATATCGATAGCGTGGTAGGTGGATATTTGTGCATATCCTTCCAAATAATCATTTCCTTTAAGGATTCGCTTGCTTCTTGGTACCTATCTTGATTCTCTATCAATGTGTTTTGCAACCTGAGTTTTTCTTCTCGCTTAGCCTATATGCTATTTAGAAGATTGAGGAGTTCATTATTTACTTCCGTGAATTCTTCACTCAATGCTAACGCTTGTGCCTTGATAAATTCTACAGTGCATGTTGATGATATGGTCTCTTATATGGTTGTCTTGAGTCTCTGTCTTTCTGCCTCTAACTCATTTCTATAGGTGTCCCATTGAATTTTCAACCTTTTCTCAAATTATGCATTCATTTGGTCTCTTTGAGATTGTAGGGCTCTGTTCATCTTTCCTGTATTGATACTTTCAGTTACTTTTACAGCTTCATGGACATCTATCGTGAATTTTTCCTTTACATCTTTCAACTATGTCTCCAATTCAACTACTCTTTTCTTGAAAAAATTGAGGGTGTTGGTTACCTCAAGGACAAATGAGGCATTTATCCCTGCAAAAACATTAAGTGCAGAGGCTGCTTGAACCACATTTTCTTCAGTATTGGGCCCTACTTTCCATTATAATACCCTCCCTATAGATGATTTTGACCTTGTGTCTTCTCTTCTTTTCCTCTTGGTCGATCTCTTCTAGATACTCCTTGTTTTGTTTTCAAAGTAGTAGTCTCTAATGGCTACTACAATGCCTTCAAAATTTAGGGCTTGGGAGGAGAAGGAGGAATCTCCTGGAATGGTACTTATGGGAGAGTATTTTAGAGGGTGTACATTCACAATGTCCAGGTTAGGTGTCGATGGAGTGTTAGGGGTTTGGCTTGAATTCTTCTTCAATAACTCGTCTTCTTTCTTCTTAGCTTCAACCTCGTCAGCTAATCATTTTCCCTCTGCCTCATCAGCCAATTTCTTGGCTTGCGCTCCATAATCTAACCTCTTGGATTCTTCTTCCTCAACCAACCTTTTGGATTATTCTTCTTTATTCTTTTGGATCATATCCTGATGTGCCATGTGCTCATGTTCTTTTCCTTTATTCTGCTCCTCAGCTTTACTTTTCTGATAATATTGCTTGGCTTGGATTTTTTTTGTTCAAGCTGTTCTTCTTTATTGTTTTCTCATGCTCTTTGGTGATGTTAGTTTCCTTTTCTCACTGAAGTAACCTCTAGAATTGGTTTAGAGTTTCCCTCTTGATCTCTTCTTGTTCACAATCAATTTCCCGCTTGGCAGTGTCATGGGGCAGCTGGTTTAGGACTTAATCATAAGAGAGTGTTCCCTTAAACATATCCTCCTCGAAATCAACCACATGGATATTGGAATGGGTGAGACCCATAGACCGGACATGAATAATTGCCAAATCGTGAGGATCATGGCCGTTGGGCTCTCCTATGCATAGCATTAAATCTTGTAGGGACTATGCTTCTTTCCTTTCATGTTGGCTATTGGAAATAGTGTAACTTCCAATGTGGATAGGGAAAATTGGCCAAATATTTTTGTTGTTGGTTTTCAATAGAGTAGTAACCCCTGACCCCATGGTTTGGTAGGCAATTTCCCTCATCAACAAGAGGTCTAGGACAAAGTATGGTTAAAGGTGTGGGGCTTCGGTGGTCCCATACACCATGATATATGAATAGTATTTATAGAGAAACTAGACGACTAACACTTTCATCCCATTCCTAGCTTCAAAGGATATTTTGTGTCTAGGGAAACCAAATAGAACAAAATGTAGAGGGGCTAGAAATAGATTGCACATATTATAAAAGTGTTGCTTGTAATTAACGCTCCATAACTGAGATCAATTTACATGGATGGGGGGTTGATTTTGTTCCCAATTCCACCCCAGGTCGAGAAACTACACAAAGGAGAAAATGGCATAGATAATGTAGGCCGACATACAAAAATAGGGTTTCTTCATACCTGGGATATTATTTGTGTGCAGACGTATGTTGAAAACCATAATTTCCTCTCAATTGAATAATTGTCCCATCCTGAAGATGGTGTGTGCCAAAGGTAGCCAATCAATTTTAAAATGTGTGCTATTTTCTTCTCCTTATACTCAACAGAGCATGGCTACCAACAATTTTTTAGGAACACTTGGTCATAATTGACCGTTTTTGGGACTTCGACAGTCTGTCGAAGAAAAAGGGCAAAGCAAAGTAGAAATTGCGGGAGCTAGGCCCCCTTTTGGGTCCTTTTTGGGTTTTTGGGAATATGTAATGGGAAAGGGATGTCTGCCCGTGGGTTTACCCATGCTTAGGCCCACTTTTGTAATGTATAAATAGAAGGATAGGAAATGTAAGAAGTAGTAGATGTGATTTATTAGTGAAATTGGTAGTACATCTATGTGATGTTGAATAAGTGCTATGTGTGAACTATGTATGGCTTGCAAGGCTAAGTGCAAGTTACTGTGAGGTTGCTATAGAAATATAAGTGTTGTAACGCGAGGAAGAAGGATCTAGCGAGCTGCACAGATCTTCTGTCCTATGCGAAGAAGGGTTTTGGAGGCTTTGTGCTTGTAAAAAATTGAAGACGATAATAAAGAAGAAGATCTTGTGGACATAGCCCCAGGGTGGGGGTGAACCACGTAAATTTATGTGTCATGCTCTGTTCTTTGATTCAATGTGTTTATATTTGCTTATGATATGTGCTTTGATATATCCACTTATGCTTTGTACTTCTTAGATATATATTATTGTTAGATCTGATGTGTATGAGGATGCTTAGTGTTGATCTTCTGGATATGATCTGGGTTATTATGGTTAAGTGTTGAAATACTATAGATCTGAGTGTACACTGCAAAGCTCTGTGTTGTCTGTGAAGTATAATAAGGGTTGAATATTCATGAATGATCGATGATAAGTTCTCTATAAATGATATATTCATAGATCTGTGTCCCAGATAAGGTTGCAAACACTTGAGTCTTGCAACCACCCCTACCTCTACCTCGGGTGAGACTTCATCTGCTTCGCAGGTGTTGCTGAAAGGGTTGGTAGTTAGGTATTTGTTGGTGTGCTCTTGAGTGTTGAACCCTGGGTTTTCCCCTGTTCCAACAAATGGTTCCATTGTCGGGACCTAAAACTGTGATTGATGGGAACTAAGGAAGAAGAAACTTTGTGCAAAAGAAAGCTCTGTGCGTAGATCTGTCGCCCTAGTGCACAGATTTTTACTCGACTTGTGAAGCTTTGTGCCAGGAATAAGGTCATATCTGAATAAAGTAAGATTAGATCTTAAGAAAAGAAGTGAGATCTGAATGCTCTATGCTCTAGGAAAAGTAAAAGTGGAAATTTTTGAAAGAAAGAGGTCAAATCTGTAGAAAAGAGGTAAGATCTGTAATCTCTGTGCTCTAATAAAGGTAAGAATAGTTAATAGTTATTAGATCCAGAAGATTTGTGCTCTGTAGAAGTAAGATAAGTGAAATTTTTTGTTTCTAAAGGATGGATCTAGGTATGTTTGGTAGATTTTGTCCTAGCTTAAAAACTAGGGCATTAATAGATGAAAGAAAGTTTGATATGAATAGATCTGATAAGTATAATGATAGATATGTTATACCTATGCATAGAAAGAATGTATGGATTAACAAATGGATGCAGGATCCTAGAAAGAATTTTTGCAAGTTAGCTATCATGATTCTAGTGCACAGTACAGAAGAGGTTGGGGATCATTTAAAAGAAAGCGAGGATTAATCATATGTTACAGTTGTAGAAAACTAGGCCATCTAGCTAAGGAATGCCCTGGTAGAAGACCTAGTTGTCTCTGTTGCAAAACTATGGACCATGAGGTATTGGATTGCCCTAGAATGATCGCTAAGCTTGAAAGGATAAATCTGAATCAAGAAGACCATAAGGAAGATCCAGAAAAGGAAGAAACCCAACAAGAATCAGATAAAGTATTAATATAGATGAAAGAAACCCTGAAGGAACATAAGGATGTCCAATTACCAGAGATCTTCAAAGAAAAGGAACAAGTCGAAGAAAGAATAGGGGACTTCAACATTGACTGTATTCTTGATGAAGAAACACAAGTGAACATTATGCCAGAAAGAACTTGGGAAGCTATAGGGAAGCCTGCCATGATTCCTTCACTGGAAGGAATAGGACTATTCAGAGGAAAAATGATGATGTTATGTGGAAAACTCGCTCAGATACCTATGACAATCAATGGAACTTCGACGGAAGAAGATTTTGAGATTATCAAATTCATTGAGGACAACGCCCCATTTATTATTCTACTCAGAAAACCTTGGATTGAAAGGGATCAAGCCATAAAGAAGGAAGAAGAAGAGGTTTTAAAACAACAGAGACAAGAGTTAAAATATTTCATGACTAAAAGGATCACAGAGTTGATAGAAGAATAGGAGAATCGCTTGAATTCATCTGGCACTAGAAGACTAGACATCGAGGCCAAAGATACACACAAGGCTGAAATTTCTACCCCAGAAAAAGAAGAAGTGATATACCTAAACCCTAGGAGAGAATCTCACCACCACGAAGTGACTATGTCCAAGGAAAATAAGAATCAACATGGGAAGAGAATCACTGAGACAAAGCTCACTAGAAAGAAGGCTATAAATCTAAGTAAGAAGAAGGCTAAGATTGAAAAATTAAAAAAGATCCTAGAGGGTACCTCACAGCAAGACACTTTGCAGAATTGGAGCTTTGCCGAGATATCAAAACAACGACATATGCCACTTCGTTGAGGCAAAGTAATATAGTCATTGGAAGACAATATAAACATTTGACTGCCACTTCGAATGGGTCAGAAATCATTTATGGCTCGCCACTATACCGTTAGACGACACCATAATGGATAGAACATAAGTTAACGCAGCCTCATACATGTTGCAAGTAGACCATTGATATCTTTCCCTACTTAGTCTGTCGTTCCATGCACCAAGAATACTTTTTTCTAAGTGAGAATTTGAGCCCGAAATCTGAGATTACTTCACCCTGTGATCATTTCCTGTTCCCATACCATTCACTATAGTCCCTGAATTCATTTTCACACCCGACCTAGTTGACCCGAGATTGTATGTCAGACCAGCTCAACGCTATTGAGAAAGTAGTTTAAGAATTTTTGATTGACTTAATGACTGAGAGATTCATGTCAGAGTGAGGATTATCTACAAGAGTGCAAGCATAATCAATGAGAGGACTCCAGGCCTCCCCTTCCACTGCTCGCATCAGTCCATCCCGACCGACCAATGAGAAACGGACCAAGCACAGGGATGACATCGCAAATTCCAACATTATCCCACGCATTATACCTACTTACTTACCACCTCTAAGCAGTTCCATCAACCGTGAAAGTGTACCTCGAGATTTCGAGTACACTTTGATCACCGCGTACCTTTCGAAAGGGGTGCACGTAGTTCATGTGGACTAGGATAAGCTCGTAGCACTAAAATTTAGTGATTTTAACCTTGGAGATCGTAAAGTTTACAACATGTTATCCCTGCATAAGTACTTAACTAGGACCAAAGGAAAGAATTCTAAGATTGTCCCATAGTCATGGACCCAGAACCTCATGCAGTTCACACTGCTTAATGTAATTAAGATCCCACACTTCGCCAGACACTAGGAAATCAACGCATTTGTCAAGTTGTTGCTGTCCTTCTACCACGAAGGAGAATTATGGTTGGACCACTGCATCACTATGGATCCGAACTTGATCAATCAGATCACAGGACTTAGTATGCAGGGCCCTGACCCATAGGAGTTTTACCCTAGAAAAACCTCAGACTAAGAATTAGCGCAGAAGATAAAAGAAACTTATGGCGATGTCAAGAAGGGAACGCAAGGCTACAAGGTAGCCTCTATACAAAGTGGCGTAGTACACCTTGCCTATCAGTTGATCGCGGGAAAGCTAGTTCACAAGAACATACCAACCCAAGTGACTGGATTCGTAGTTGACCTTGTAGGGAAGTGCGCCGAGGGACTACAGATGAACTAGGTGCAGTACCTTATAAACCAAATAGAGCTTGATTGCAGAGAAGTGTAAGACCAAGGGTATGAGTTCAACTTTAGTTGGTTGCTCATACTAATCACTTTCATCGCCTAGGAGCTACCAGAAGGTGCCACTTTTTCGGAGATCGAACCCTATGAACCACTGGCCATGAAGTTCTGTATGTTGTGGTACTCCAACGACATGAACAAGCAGTGGTAATCTAATTTTGTCCTCCATGCCTATTACAACCAATTGAAAAATGCAATCCAGTCTACACCGTGCCTCACCCGAAACACACTTCACAGGTTTAGACCTTTGATAAAATTCAGCGCGGACCGCCACTTCACCTATATCACAGCACGCGTTGATGAGCACAAACAATAGCTCCAGTCGTACAACAAGTTGACAGAAGAATACTTGGAGCAGATTACCAAGGAATGGTCGACAGACCTCCTTGTTGCGGTGGACCCAGCAAAAATTTCTAACGTGGATAGCCCTCAAGCTATGTCGGATACACCTGGACCAAGCAAGACTAAGAAGGATGATGAAGTTCAAGATGTCCATAGAACATCCACAAAGACTACTTCGATCTCACCTGCGCAAGGAGGTGATGGTGAAGAACTAGGTGGCACAGAAGTTGAGAAAAACAAAGGCAAGGTTACTCTGCCTAGAGAGGAGGAGGTTCCTTCTAAGAAAAGGAAGACTACCCCACCAAAGTCCTCATCCCAAAAGAAAACTAAGGCCACTCGGACTATGTTTAAGACTACCCTAACACCGGATGACTTCGACTTCTTAGTCACTGCACTGAATGATGCTTCACTAGAGATCGCAGAAAAGTAAGAAGCGAAGCAAGAGGAGGTATTCATCCGAATCAAGGGTGAAGTTCAAGAAGCGCAGCAGGAAATCTAGTCCAGCCGAGCAGTTTCTACTGTGCCCTTGACAATCGAAATAGCAGGAACAGGCGATGAGCCCACCCAATTACACCACATCACCGATAAAGTTGAAGCTTTCCTTTGACGAGCTCAAGAAGACACAGTGAAAGCCACTCAGGCTTTGACACAAGTACAGAGCGCACTTGTAGAACAAAAAAGTAAGGCAGAACAAGAAAATATTTCCCTATAAGCAAAGTGGGATGAGGAAAAAGAACAGTTACAGCAGAGCAAGGACTAGTTGCTAGCAGAGCAACTTGAAGTAAAGGAAAGGGCTCACAAATCCCTTCGCTCTGTGATGGTCATAGAAATGAAGATTGAAGAACGTGTCCCACAACAGGTGGCACAACTTCAGCAACACATCGCAGATATGGAACTTCACACTGTGCCCAAGACTCCTCAAGAAATAAGATATCTCAGGGAGGCAACTTCCCGCAACGTAGTTCGCCGATTAAAAACCCTTGCCTTGGAATGCAAGTAGTTGAGTGCTAGAAGCACCCAGACTTATGAGAACCTCACATAGAATCCAGAGTTGTAGGCATTGGAGGCACAACTCCAAGAAGCAAAGAAACACACAAATACACTACAAGCGCAGATGAAGGCCTTGACCCTAGTCGAAAGAATGAAGAGATTTCCAGAACAATGCACAACCCAATAATAGGTACACACACTACAAAGTAAAGTGATGGAAGTCTCCAAACGACTTTAGCCAATCCAAGAAAAGGCATGCCAACTGTTCACTGAAGTTGAAAGTTAGGGAGTCGAGCTTGAACAGGTTGTCATCACCATGGAACAACACCTGGAAGGGCCAGTAAATGACGCAATGATCCAGGAGTTCACTGAGAAAGAGGCTATCGCACTGCAGCAAGTCTAAGTAGCTCGAGCCAAGATCGAGGAATTTGAGGCAGAATTGATCATACCAGAGTGACTCGGGACAAGTCACAGGTGAGTGTTTGGGGCCTGTTGGCCCTTGACCAAGTTTTGAGGAAGACTTGGTCATAATTGACCGTTTTTGGGACTTCGACAGCCTGTCGAAGACAAAGCGCAAAGAGAAGCATAAATTCTGGAAGCTAGGCCCCCTTTTGGGTCCTTTTTGGGTTTTTGGGAATATGTAATGGGAAAGAAATGACGGACCATGGGTTTACCCATGCTTAGGCCCACTTTTGTAATGTATAAATAGAAGGATAGGAAATGTAAGAAGTAGTATATGTGATTGCTTAGTGAAATTGGTAGTACATCTATGTGACATAGTACATCTATGTGATGTTGAATAAGTTCTCTGTTTGAACTGTGTAGGGCTTGCAAGGCTAACTGCAAGTTACTGTGAGGTTGCTATAGAAAGATAAGTGTTGTAACGCAAGGACGAAGGATCTAGAGAGCTGCACAGATCTTCTTTCCTATGCGAAGAAGCGTTTTGGAGGCTTTTTTCTTGTAACAAATTGAAGACGATAATAAAGAAGAAGATCTTGTGGATGTAGCCCCAGGGTGGGGGTGAACCACGTAAATATGTGTGTCATGATCTATGCTTTGATTCAATGTGTTTATCTTTTCTTATGCTATGTGCTTTGATATATCCACTTATGCTTTGTGCTTCTTAGATATATATGATTGTTAGATATGATGTGTATGAGGATGCTTAGTGATGATCTTCTGGATCTGATCTGGGTTACTATGGTTAAGTGTTGAAATATTGTAGATATGAGTGTACACCACGAAGCTCTGTGTTTTTTGCG
>SNQJ01S0187193.1:13179-23688 GCA_010110895.2 Picea sitchensis | reverse complement strand
TATATATATCAGGCTCTTCATCCATTTACACAAAAACATTACAAAAACCCTAACCCTACTATCGTTAGGTCTTCCTTCTCTGCATGCGTTATTTTCTTCCTTCCAGTTTTTGCCTCCTTCTTGCATGTGCACGTACTGTGCTTCTTACCAGTTGTCGCCTTCTTCTTGCACACTTTCTTTCCCACTTTGTTATGCTGCCAATAGGCCCCCAACATTGACATGTGACTCATCCCGAGACACCTAATCTTTCTGAGATACCTAGATCTCCTTGGTGATCATATGGAACTTTTCCCTCAGCTCTACTGCTTTTGTTAGTGTCTACACGGTCCTCTCCTTAATGGTACCCACTACCTAAACTACCAGTTTGTCGCTCAGTAATCCTACACATTATGCCTATGTTTGTGCCATATTTGTTCTAGATGCTTCTTCCTATGCGATTACTTCTGCTACCCATTCCTGTAATGGTTCTATTTGAGCCTGACTCTCTTATTTCTGTGTTTTCACAGTGATAAGTTATTCCTACATCTTATTCAGCTCTTGCATCCCCTTGACGCATTCTGGGATTGGTATGGTCTTTTGCCTCTATTTGAGTTCTTATATCGTTGCATTGATCCTTTCATGTTCCTTGTCCCAGCGTTGAACCTGTGGATCCTCCTCCAGTCTTTTCCAAAGTTGCACTTCTTTCTCAAGCAAGTCATCTATCGTGCTAACTTGTTTCTCCATCTCTTGTAGTTGTGTTGTTGTTGCCTACCTCCTTTTCTCCTTTACTGTCGGTGGATTTGTTCGTGTCGGTTGTTCTCGGAGATCCTCGATATCCTTCTAGTATTGAGCAATTGCCTATGCAATTTGGTCAATCTTTTATGCAGTTGGGAGTTTGTTTCCTTGCGCAGTGCTTGGAAGTTTTCCAAAAAAAATTCCCACTCTACGTTCCAATTCATTCATGTGTTATGTCTCCGTTTGAGTTCTGGATTTGGCTTGCTCATACTCTTTTTCCAGCGCTTCCTGCTGCTTTGTTGATTTATGTAGCTTGACTAAGTTTTTATGTGCCCGATACTGCATCTTGTGGTCGATGCTAACCTGCAATTTGTACAGTGCCCTTGATGGCATCCATGTCAATACCAATTAGATGTGGTCCAAATCCTTTAGTGGTGTCTGTCACACTATTTCATCCATTCGTAGCATGCTCGGTTTTATGTAGATCATTGTGTGTGCATGTGGCATTGGGAGGGTTGGGTCTCGTTCTTCTACATCCACTCTTTCATTGGTTTTTTTTGTCGAAGGCTCTATGCCTCTTCTCCTACTTTCTCTCTAGGCCTCCCCGAGTATCCTGAGGAGCTATCCCATTTCTACCAGCTCTTTTTGCAGTTTATCCCTATGACGTGTTCTGTGATAGAAGTCTTCTGCTAGACAATCCTGGACCATTCTGGCGATCATTTCTCCATCATCCTCCGTGACCGTATAGTCTGGTGATTCTTGTTGTGCCTTTGATTTCTTGTGTGCGCTTGTTGCCTGTACAACTGGTCTCTTAGTTCCCCCTGGTTCCTATGTGTTGGAATTTGGGGTGGTCTCATGCGCTCCCTTAACTTGCTTTGGTTGTTCGTTGGTATCTTTCTTCCCCTTTTGGGTTCTTATTAGCTTTGCCCCTTCATTTGCCTGAGTCGGCTTGTTTTGGCCTATCCTTGGTTTCTTAGGCATTGGGTTTTACGGAGGCTGTGTTTTCACCTGTGTTGCTTATCCTTTTGCGGGACCTTCTGGTACTTCCGAGGGAATGGATGGGATCCTCCATGCATCAGGACATTCACTAATTAGCATGTCTATATCACCTTCTATGATGCAGTAGTGCATCGATAGCCACTGTTTATCTAGATCATGTCTTGGTTGTATCCACATGGCTTGACGTCTAGCCCAGAAGTTAGCAATGTCCCCATATCGCGCGACAGCCTCTAGTGTTATTCTCCATGATCGGTTAACAACTTCCTGTATGTCTCATAGGTATGATTAAAATATGATTCCATTTCCCTCTTATGCCTGGCATGTGGCCCGGATCTCAATAATAGATATCTTGCTCTCGTTGGCTGTGGTCTAGTAGAAAAAACTACATACTCTGGCTCCCGCCATCCCATGAAGGCTACGAGGGTGAATAGCCATGAGTAATGAAATTTTTTACCGAGGTCCTACACATCCTTGCAGTCCACTTGGAACAAGTTTAATAGATAAGGTGCCCAACTCACGAAGGTGCTTTCTGCGCACTGAGCTGCAACTGCGATGACTCATGTTGGTACTTCGTCTATGCAGCATTTTCTTAACAATTTACAAGATAAGATCTTTGCACCTAATTGTGTCACTGCATTGTTGAATCGTTTGATTATAATGCCTCTTTTCCCCCTGGCGGTACCATATTTATTCTTCATTTCCTCTGCTAACTCTTTCTCCTTATATTTATCATCCAGAATCAGCGCAGGATCCATACCCTAGTTGGGTAGTCCTATTATCTGTGCGATAATCTCAACAGTTATGGGAATGGGTCTGTCCAACCATATATCCCCTCCGTGTGTGACTTATAATAGCTACTTAACGCATGTTGTCACGTACTGGCCTCTACCAAAATGTGGAAGTTTCAGCAACCCTAAAAGCATGTTCTGTCTAGTCCAACTGCCCACTGATGTGGTTGGCTGATTGTTTCTCCAAGTTGGTTTACCACTATGTTCTGCATAAAAACCCTTGACACAAGTTCCAGGTACTTGGTTTCGTCTGATACATCATGGTCGAAATACTTGAGCTTCCCGAATTGACCTAGTAGCTGCGTCTCTACCTGTACTCCCTCTGGTATGCGTGGTAGCACAATTTCTGTTGTCGATTTCTTGCAAGGTGAGCTCGGTATCAGAACTTTGTCTTCCTACTATGTTGGTTGGTATGAGGTTCCAACAACTCTTGGTGGCTACCCTGTAAGCTATTATAGCCAAGATGAGGTAGTTCCCGTGGTATCTTTTGTTGGTTGACCTAGGCTGTGTACCTACGACTCGTTTGGTTGCCCTTTTGATCCTTGATTTTGTGTCGTTCTGTTACCTTTCATGGCTGGTTCAGTGCTTTTTGGTTTCACTTCCTATTGGGTTTCCACTTCTTCATTATGAGGTTCCTATGCCACTGTTGGCATGTCCTCTTTCAGGTCCTCTGCTTGTGGTTGTTGAATCTCTTCCAGTGTCGGTGTAAAATTCACTGGTGATATCTCTGGGGATGGGATCTCATCGATATCGATGATCTCCAGTTTTTACTGCTTGTTTTCTTCCAGTGGTCCTCATGACCTAGTTTGAACCCTAGTTGGTCTGGTTGTCTGTCCTGGTTCGACAAACTTTGGTGGTTCCATAGTGGTGAGTGTCGAACGTTTGTTGAGTTTGAAGGACTACAGTGAGCTCTATGGTCTCGCTCTATTCGTTCGAGTTGTTGTTTCTCTCTCTTTGTTCTCCTTTTGAGAATAGAAAAGTTGCTTCTGTGCTCGTGTGTTGTATGGTCTTGTCATGAAGCTTATCGAGGATGCTTCCTCCATGATGTGATTAATGCACCATAAATTTGGGTTCAATGCATCTGTGATAGTTTCATACTTTCCATTACGCTTAATTTTTTGTATCCAATTGGCATGTTTAATGTGATGTTCCATCAGTCCTTGTTGTGCATTAATTCCTCTTAGTGTTGGCATGTCATCCTGCTTTTGCTGAATTTTCATTTCCCACTCATTTTTCTTTGGCATGTAGTCGTTGTTCTTTCCTTTACTACATTTGTGTTTCAAGCATCCTGTGGATTTTTCGTCTCTGGCGTGCTTTGCACTTTTTTTTTTTTACTGTGCGATGGGTGGTTGACTGTCCTTATACAACTTCAGTCGGCTCCCGTTGATCGTTCTTATGAGGTCTGCCCCTGCTAAATCTATTAACTGTACAGCTCCACCGTCTGTTACAAATTGGACCTCGTATGGTCCTAACCAATGCATTCTCAGCTTTCCTGGGTGTTGAAATGATTTGTTGTCATAGAGAAATACTAGATCTCATTCCTTGAAAGTCTTCTTCTTAATGTGGTGTTTGTGCCATGCTTTTTCTATGGCCTTCTGCATCTGTTGATGGAATCCTGCCAGGATTCGGTCTTCCTCCATTGCTAACAACTAGTTCAGTCTTTCCTGTATTGTGTCGTGTCCTTTCATTTGTGTGATAGCTTCTACGTGTAATCTAGGTACTAAAAATTCTAATGGCACTACCACTTATTGGATGTAGATGAGTTTGAATGGTGTGTACCCTATCAATTTCTTGCATGTCATCATATACACCCATAATATTGTTGGTACTTTGAGGTCCCAGTCGTCTTGGTTGATGTTGCAAATCTTTGTCAGTGAGTTCTCTATAAAAAATTTAAAGGATTCTACTGCACCATTCACCTAAGGATGATACAACGTGTTGTTCTGGTGGCGAACTTCAAATTCTTTGAGCATCGCGCAGATGGTGTTATTTATGAAATGCGTTCCTTGGTCGCTCATCAAAACTCTTGGGCACCCAAACCTAGTAATTACTTTTTCAAATAAGAAGTGTGTAGTTGTCTCTACGTTGTAGTCTTTTACTGGTGCGGCTTCCGCCCACCTTGTTAGGTATTCTGTCGTTGTGATGATGTTTCTTTCCCCTGTTCTTTTGGCTGGTGGGTTAATTGGTCCCACAAAGTCTATTGCCCATTTATCAAATTCCTATAATGTCACTTGTAGTCGTAATGACATATCGTCCCTTCTGTTGGGTTTTCCTACCATTTGACAAACATCACATCCCTGACAGTACTCTTTCGAGTCTCTGTGAATCATTGGCCACCATAATCCTACGCAGAGTACCTTCTACATTGTAGTTTTTCCTGCATAGTGTCCTCCTGTCAATCCCTTGTGGGCTTCTGCGAAAATTCTTGGTTGTTCGTGCTCTAACACGTACCTTCGTAAAATGCTATTTGCACCCATTTTATATAGATGTCCTGTGATCAGTTGATAATCGGTTGCACGAAATACCAAGTTCTTCTTCTTCATGGTGGTATATTCTCGCAGTGCGGTACCTGTGCTCAAGTACTGGATGATCTTTGCGAAGTAGTCATCAGCAATATGTACTAAGAATAATTGTGCATCTGGAAAGTTGTCTTCTAAGTTCGTGGGTTCTTCTCCATTTTTGACCCGCGATAGGTGGTTAGGTCCTGCATTCAGTTTTCCTGGTTTGAATATTACTTCGAAGTCGAATTCTTGGAACAACAGTAACCACCGATAGATTCTCCCCCCCAACATTGGCTTGTTGACTAGGTACTTTAAGGCCGAATGATCTATAAACATCTTAAAATGTTTTCCCAATAGGTAGTGGTTGAACTTCTGTAGTGCGTAAACCATAGCTAGGCCTTCTCTTTCCATCGTGTTATAATTATGTTTTGAGTCTGATAGTTTTCTTCTTACGAACGTTATCGGGTGATCCAAGTCTCCTACTCCTGGCTGCACTAAGATAGCTCCAAGTGCCATTGTTGATGCATCTACATGCACATGGAATGTAGTTTGGAAATACTAATATTGGTGCAGTGACCATCTTTTCTTTCAGAGTATCCAGACCGTGTTGACACTCATCATTCCATTGGTACTTCGTATCCTTTCTTAGAATTTTTTCCATCGGTGCTGTGATCTGTGCATATCCTTTGATGAATTTCTTGTAGTATCATGTGTGTTCTAACATCGCTCATAGCTAACAGACTATTTTTGGTGATGGTAAATTAACAATGACTATGATATTTGTCGGATCGACCAATAGCCCTTGTTTGCATACTATATGGCCCAATAGTATCCCAAACGGTGTTCCAAATATACATTTCTTTATGTTTAGTGATATTTGACACTGTCTGCATCATTCTAGCATCAAGCGTAAAACTTCCACATGGTTTTTCAATAGACTATAGACTATCCAGTCATCCAGGTATACTTCAAGAAACTGATGGATGAATTCTTTAAATGTTGCGATAACCACTCTGGAGAATATTTCTTGTGCATTCTTCAGTCCAAATGGCATGAATGTATATTGGTAGGATCCCCATTCTGTCATGAACATGGTCTTGTATCTGTCCTCCTGTGCTATCTTAATCTAATGGTAGCCTGAGAATCCATCAGTGAATGAGTAAGCTTTGTGTCCCCCCACATTCTCTAACACTTCATCTGTGAACGGTGTAGGGAATGGGTCGTGTAGGCATTCATCATTTAACTTCCTCAAGTCAACGCATATCCTAATCCCTCTTCCTTGTTTCTTGTCATGTATGACCATCAAGCTTATCCATTCTGATTCCTTGACTAGTTCGATTATGCCGGCTTCAAGCATCTAGTCAATCTCCTCTTTAACTTTTTGTTTATATATGGGGTTCAGTCTATATGGTCGTTGTCTAATCAATATCGCTTCAGGTATGAGAGGTATCTTCATCTCTCCCAGTTCTCCTGATATGCCCTTCATCTCTGTAAATGTTATAGGAAACAAGTCGCTATACTCGCGTAACAACTCTATGATACTTTCTATTTTTGGCTCATCCCAGTAGTCTCCAATGCTAGCCATTTTGGGATGTTCAATTGTTCTGATATTAACTTTCTTTACATTGATTGGTGAGGAAATAACGTCAGAGTCTATGGGTGGTCCCTTCACATCTCTTTCGCCTTCTACTTCTTCAATCTGAATTTCACGTGGTTCATGTTAGTCTAGTGCGTCCTCATGTACATGGTAACATGACAGTAGTTCCTTGACTGTCTTCTTATTTCGCTACTGTCTTCGGTAGTAAGTTCTATTTCCATTTCTTCAATGAATATGACTCCTTTGATCCATTTCAGGGCTGCATCTATGTTGGGGTTCTCATGCTCGAATGAGAAAGTGACGGTAAAGTTATGTTGTAATGTCGTCCATGTTGTAGTTCCTTTTCACAGTTCCTAATCTGTATACCAGTTCGTTGGTATGCCTTCTAATGTGTGAATGAAGTGGTGAGGCCATTCCTCTAGTGGTGTCATTTTCCACAGTGTTTCGCACTCCTCCAAGTGTTTCAATGGTGTCCCTAGTCCCTCATATCTCTTTTGTTTGTTGTTTTTCTATTCTACACCGAACCTTATGCACAGTAACCACTTACATTGGTACTAGTTTGTGATAGTCTCCTTGTGTGCACCCCACCATCTTGCGAGTGTGGCCTTGAGTGCTAAGTCCAGTGCTAGTAGCCTCTGGTTATGTAATAATTCGTCTTCATATTATGTCAAGAATGTTTCCAAATCATTTAGTCCGTGGAAACTGGGTGGTTCTTTGATTTCTATGCCTATCCACCATACTGAACAATCTATTCTTGCACATCTTCTCGTGGATACTTCGTGTAGTCTCTGCTGCCAGTTTTCTAGCCCGGTGTCTGAATTTGTTGCACATGAAGTAATGTTGCACCAACTAAGTACCCCTTCTACAGTTGGGTTTGCATAATCCTCCTTGCGCGCAGTTGTTCTGTACAACTAATCAATCTCCTCTAAGTCCATGCAAGTGGGTTCTACGAACCTCTCCCCTTCTGATGGATCTAGTGCTGCTATGACCCTGTAATCTCCGGATTCAAATATCATTTTCCTTGTCTACAAGTTAATTATGGTTTGGTTGTCAAACGCCCAATCCAGACCGAGTAGTGTCAGGTATGGTGTTGTTCCATCTATTATTTTGATGACTTCAAAGTATTATTTAGTGTGCACTCCATCAAGATCTATTGTTACTCCTTTCAGTCTCCCTATTGGTAGGACCCTATGTTGATTTGCTAGTTTTAGTTGGACATTTGAGTATCCCAATGTTGTCTCTCCCATGCATTGCTAGGTTTTCTTGGGTAGAACATTCACTTTGAATCCTAGGTCTAGTATGATGTCTCCCATATTGAAATCCCCAATGTTAGAATTCAGCCTAAATTCCCTACTTGTTCTTCTTCTTTTGTGTAGATGATTAGCAATTTTCGGTTCTAGATTTTGTTTCGTCTCGCTGCCACATTTCTCTAGGATGTTTTGCAATATTTTCACAGATGAAGGATCTCTTAACATTTTTATGCATGATTGAAAAATGTATTTGATAGTACTTACTTGTCCCTTGGGTGGCATTCCCTTGGTATGATCCAATAATGGCGGCATTTCGTATTTTGGGGCTTCATGGACTGGTTGCATAGTAAAAGTCCACGCTGTGTCCACCTTCTGAAATTCTTGTCTAGATTCCTTAAAAGTCTCATTTTCTTTGGGTACGTCGAACTTCTTTCTTGGTTCGGTGTTCTTCTTTACCCATTGGTTCTATGGAGGTTCTTGTCGGACTGTGTTGTTTCCTGTCTTCGTTCCTCCACGAGTGACTATATTGATGTTCCGTCCATCCTCCCTCGCTTCGGCTGAAATCCATTGAAAATTATGATTGTTCTCATTCGTCTTTTCCTGTATCTTTACTAATAGTGTCGTACATTCCTCTATCTTGTGATATGATGTACGACAATACATACAAGTCGTTGGCGGCAGTGGACATTCTCATGTGCAATGTCTCGGTTGCTGACAATTGTGATATGTGACTGGTCCTCTGCTACGTCTGAAACCTCCTCTGGCTCGTCCTCCTCCTAAATAGCCTGCTCGGTCCCCTCTCGACGTGCTGTACTATGATGCCTGATTATACTGTGCGGTATTATACTAGGGTTGCGTCATGTTGTACTATGGATGTGCGTTATTGTATGATTGTTTCATAGTATTGTATTGTTGTTGTGCAGTGTTGTATGGAGGTGGGGCTTGATTGAACTGTGGCGTTTCTTTCCCAGTCATCATTTTTTCATGTACCCTGCATGCGTCTGATGTTATTTCTCGCATTAGATCCATAGTTCTGCAATATTTTTCTTCGTGGCCCAGTGACTTACAAAAGGTGCAATAAGAATTCTTTGGAACTGTTTGGTACTTCTACATCATCGTGAAATGGTAAGGGTCGTGACCCGGTTTCTTTCATATTTCACACCATAATCCTCCCTGTGGTAGCGGGTTTGGCATGCCTGTTGTCATATACTACACGAATGTTGGACATTCATTCTTGTGGTGTCCTTATGTCCTGCATGTGGTGCACCAAACGACTTCTCATTTGTCCTTGTTCTTATTATGGTTCAACTGAAATGTTAGGTTTTTCAAATGCTCCTTCAATTATTCAATAGTTGGGTCCATCTGTTGGTACTGGTTCTCTTCCAGCTGCAAGACTGCTTATAGAGCCTTGGCCTGCGTCTGAAACTTCTACTATCATAAGGGATATTTTAGGTGTGGGAATAGTGAGTTGACAAACAGGCGTCGGTGTTGCATCTTGGTCATAAGGTATTTTAGCTTCCCCTTCAGTCACTTGAATCTCTAGTCAATCTCCCATACAGACTCTCTTGGTTTCCGTCTTATATCAATCATCTCGTTCATGTACTGATCCTATGAGCTCAGCTTTTGGAACTCGTTAATCAGTAGCTTCTTAATGTCTTCTAGTGTCCTCGTTGTCCTAGGTGCATTATTCATGTCTAGACTCATGTACCAGTCTAGTGCGTGGTCTCTTAGCATGATCACTAGTTGTGCAAGTTTGGTATCCTCATCAATGATATGTTTTTCCTCCCAGATCTTTGCACAAATGAACAAATGCTTCTCAGGGTATTCAGATCTTTCTCCTCGAAATTCTGGTAATCTGATAGTGGGATCGTGTCCTTCCATTTTAAATACTGAACTACTACCTCCGTCGCGCAGTGTATATACTTCACTAGTACTGCCTGGACTGGCTCCTCCAGTTGTTTCTCCTACAGTAGATGTACTTCTTGTTGTTGGACTTCCTCCAAACTTTGGTTGTCTAAACGGTGGTGTTCTCTTTGGTGTATTGGTCGCACATGGGTTTATGGGTTCCACACTGACATTAATATGGAAAAGATGGCTATATTCTCATCCCATTCTTGGTCCTCTTGTTTTCCACTCATAGGTTGCACGCAGGATTTCCTCAATCTGCTCCATAGCCCGAAGATCCTCTACCTCTTCCTCATCGCTTGCCAAGCCCTCCCTCGCAACTACAACTCTCTTCTTAGTATTCACCTTATATTGGTAGGGTACTTCGCTACGCATTGTTGGGGCTAAATATATGCACTATTAATTCCCACATTTAATTATCAACCAGGGCTCATAAGATTCAAGGTGCAGGTGCAAGAAACGCAGGGTCAAAGCCTAGTCTAGTCTAATCTAAAGCCGAAAAAACAATCTTCAAACCCACACTGCAGCAAATTAACAATAAGGATTCATCATTAAGACGCAGGAATAAATTAGTGCTATAAAGGCTTAGATCACAGTCTTTCATGCACTCAGTGATCCAGGTGGATATCGGTGGCCACCCACCTTTTCCGACTGGCTCAAAACAGTTTTCTGGCAATTTTGGCAATTTACTATTTTTAGCAGGTTTTAACTTCCGGGGCCATTTTGAGGGCCTAAATGAAGGTTTTTTTGAGATC
>SNQJ01S0187192.1:0-18502 GCA_010110895.2 Picea sitchensis | reverse complement strand
GTAATGTTATTTTATTTATGTTGGCTTTAGGCCATTAGTTGTAATTATACCTCCTAGTCTCCTATATATACCAAGGAGACATTTTCATTTTGAATCGTCTTGTACTTGAACATTTAAGTGGGGTAAAAGGAGGTTGCCCCCTCAAAGAAGCTTATTATATGAAATTATCTCTTTTTCAAGGCGTTGAGTACTTTTTCTGAGGATTTTCTATGCTATATTTATATTTGGTTCTTAAAAAAAGTGACGAGTGTACTATAAGTCAAATTGAATACAAAATAAATTATTTAAATAATAAAGTTAATGGGGAAATTACTAAGTGGACAAGTGGTTAGAAGTGGGTTAGCCCTAAAATAAGGAAAGTGGGTTAAGATGGTTAAAAGGTAACTCCTTGAGGAAGCTACGTGAAAGTATAAATAAGAGGCAAGCCTCTCTCATTTTAATTACACTTGAGAATATTGAATATCTACAGGTGACTAAGGTAAACAAAGGATATCTAAGACGAATTTTAGAGGGAAGGTGAAGTAAGGAAGACTGAAATTCAAGGGAGGATAAAAATTTTTGATGATGCTTTCTAGGGTTGTTTGGGTAGGTTGTTGTGACAGGTTATTTGTACAGGTTTGGTGCATGGTTGATGCACTTGTTGATGGTACAGGTTGGTGCATGGTTGATGCACTTATTTATGGTACAATTTTATTACAGGTTGTTTGGTACAGGTTGGTGCATGGTTGATACACTTGTTTATGGCACAAGTTGATTACAGGTTAAGGTATAGGTTGATGCATGGTTCAAGTTATTGGTATAGTTTGTTTGGTACAGGTTGATTGGTACAAGTTTACAACAGTATATCTCACAATGATAGTGTGATAGTGGTTCCATCATTTTATTTATATGTCAGGGCGGTTGGACGGGGCAAGGACAAGTGGTTGTATCCACCTTTCGGTTGTAGCTAGAGAACATAGGGGGTTGTATCCAGATAATTGAGGAGTTGGAGATTCCCTTAGGTTGTAGCCTCAGAAACTAGGGGGTTGGAGCCTCCTTCCAGTTGCAACTGGAAAACAAAGAAAGTTGGTTCTTCCAATGAATGTAATTCTTAAAGACATATAAGAAAACGCATTATGTGGTTTTC
This sequence comes from Picea sitchensis, assembly GCA_010110895.2. Taxonomy (NCBI): domain Eukaryota; kingdom Viridiplantae; phylum Streptophyta; class Pinopsida; order Pinales; family Pinaceae; genus Picea; species Picea sitchensis. Next base: position 17,376 of record SNQJ01S0187192.1, on the reverse strand, counting down.
TCTTGCTTTGTGTTTCCACGTAAAACACTAGTGTACTGTATATGTGTGTGATTTCTCATTTGTTCATTGTTTATTTACTCTGCAACTATTGGATGATAATGCTACATTGATATAACACTTTCATTTTATGGTGAAAAATTATTAAATTTCTCTATTATTGATGCACCCCCGCTCTCAGTAATCCAACAATTCATATAAGAGCCGATTCCTTTAGGAAACAATTTAACCATTGAAAGGAGATCATGGATTATTCTGAGAATGGAGTACTAATGTTTAATGGTCAGAATGGTTTTAAGTATGAGATGTGGAGAAAAAGGATGAAATTATTTTTACAGGAATAGGGACATTATATTTGGCTATCCGTTGTTACAGGATATGATAGTTCAAAAAGGGAAAAGACTATAGCCAAGAAGGAATTGAAAAAGAATAAAAAAATAGTAATGGATTTCAAATGGAAAGGATTACCTAATACGGTATGAGAAAAGGTTGGTAAATGTTCATCATCCAAAGAAATTTGGGATAAGTTACATGACATATATTCTTCACCCATCGCAGATTCAAAAACTGCCAAAGAAGATGCAGATACATATCAAGAAGAATTATGTTCACCATATAAAACAGATTCAGAAGATGACTAGTACATAATCACCAGAGGTATGTTGTTTTTATTTAATTGTGAAAAACGTGGACATCTTGAAATAGAATTCCATGAAGGAAATGAGACAGAAAAACTGATTGAAAAGGAAGAAAATTATGAAGCAGAATTGATTAGTGTTTTAGATGAAATAAGAGAAGAAAACAAGTCACTCAAGAAAGAATTGATGAAACAAAAGGAAAGTGTTCACATTTTTGAAGAATCCCAACAAGTCATCGAGAAATTAAGAACTCGGCTAGAAGAAGGCAAAAAGATCGAAGAAAATCTTAAATATCAAAAGAAGTGTTTGGAATCCAACATAGAAGAACATAAGGAAGAAGAAGAATTGAGAGAGAATATATTGACATATCATCTTAAGGAAATAACTAACTATCTAAACTAGCTTGAGGAAGAGTTTGGTCAAGAAGAGAAAGGACTTGAAGAATAAATAATCACATTAAAAATTCGTCTTGAAGAAGTGAAAAAAACAGAAGAAGTCATGAAGTCTCAGATAATGAAGNTTGAGAAGTAAAATCGTCAAGCTCAATAAGAATGCTGAAGAGACAGAAACATCCACAACAGTTATAGAGAATGAAGAGAAGCACTTTAGGTTGATAGAAAAGAAGAATGAAGAAAATAGAAAGAGGTATGCAAAAGTACTCAAAGGAAGGAATCATGGTCAACCAGAATCTAATAAAACTATTGAAAATACATCTTCAAGAATACCATCCATGTTCAAGCCACAAGGAAGCTTCAATCATGATCATGATCAGTCAAGGAAAAAAATCAGAAGGACTACGCCACAAAGAAGATCATTCACTCTGAGGTATGCAAATTTATTTTATGGTCATTCTTTTTATTGTACTAACTTTGGACATAAGGTTGCATATTGCAGGGATAATATTCAAGCAAGAAATGCCTATGTGGCCCCATGTAACATTGAATGACACATAGCTAGTGATTGTAGAAGCATGATCGATACTTCCATGAAATAGAAAACTGATATCATATGTAAGAAAGTGTGGATAAAAAAACACGAAGAACATGTGAACAAAGACTAGGTCCTAGATATCGCAAGATTGGCAATAAAACAAGATGAATAAAATTCTACAGAGAAAAAGAAAGATGTCATATACATAAAGGTTTGGAAAATAACTGAAAGAAAATAAGGACATGTAAATAAGTAATAGGTTCAAGAGATTGTAATTTCAGGCATTGTAGTGAAAGATGAATCCACAGACAGAAAGAAAGAAGTCAGAGCTTAGAGAGATGATGAATCTACCAATGAGGACGATGATGTGAAGATGATGATGAATACACATTAGATCTGGAATTGTTCTGAGCCATCTGGCTTAGAGAATCCTAGGTAATATGAATATTAGACAGGGGGAGTCTATGCAATAGTTATGACAGACCAAATAACGATCCTTCGAGAAGCTTGCAGAGTTTGAGAAGATAGATCCAGAGCATTCAATTAGTAGAAGTACAGTTTGATAGATTAATCAAGACTTCATGATAATATAGTGATAAATGGGTCAACATTATGGACAATTGCACAAGTAGATTCTTGGAAAGTATGGACAGAGATGGGTTCATAAGAATACTTAATAGGTTTGGAGAGATATATGACAGTGGACGAGAGAATGGATTCATATATTGGTTTAGAGAGTGGTTCATAGACAAAGGACCATTATCATAATGGATGATAATTACATAGGAAATGGCTCGAACAATGCTAATGGATTCCAAATCGACGGATATTTTTTGGACACATGCAGTGCATACAACAGTTCACATTCAAAATAGAGTAATGCTCAGAAGCAACAATGACAAAACTCCCTATGAACTATGGAAAGGGAGCATAGACAACAACCTCTACATCAAGGTAACTCAAGTAGTATTTTATTAATTGAAATTTATGTTGATGATATTTTTTTTGGAAGTACTAATGATAGGTTAAGCCAGAAATTTGCAAAGGATATGAATAATGAATTTGAAATGTCATTACTTGGAGAACTATCCTTCTTTCTGGGTCTTCAGACATGTCAACGAAACCAAGGAATTTTTATTTCTCAAACTAAGTATATTAGAGAAATTCTAAAGAGGTTTGGAATGGAATATTGCAAACCAGTTACCACACCTATGAAAACTAGTTTCAAGTTGAGAAAAGATGATGATTCAAAGTCTACAAACCAGAGGAAATACAGGTCAATGATTGGTAGCTTACTATATGTGAAAAAAAAATAGACCAGATGCAATGCAGGTAGTTGGACAGGTGGCACGATTTCAAGCAACACCAAAGGAATCACATGTCTTAGTAGTAAAGAGGATTTTTAGATATCTCAAAGGAACATAAGAGTTTGGATTATGGTAACCAAAAGGAAATGATCTATCACTTATTTCCTACATAGATGCAGATTGGGTAGGTTGCATTGATGACCGAGGAAGCACTAGTGGAGCAACATTCTACTTAGGTGAGTGTTTAGTATCTTGTCTAAGCAAGAAACAATCATCAACATATTTATCTACAACCAAATAAGAGTATATTGCAACAACAGGATGTTGTACTCAGGTTCTATGGATGAAACAAACTTTGAAATATATACAGGTTGAGTATGATGAGCCCATTACAATATATTGTGATAATACAAGCGCCATCAGTATCTCAAAGAACCCGATGATGCACTCCAAGAAGAAGCACATTCCAATAGAGTGTCACTTTTTATGGGAACAAGTTGTAGAGAAGAACATCAAAGTTGAATATGTGGGCACAAAATAACATGTGGTAGACATATTTACAAAACCACTTCCAAGGGAAGCCTTTGAGTATTTTTGCCAGAGACTTAGAGTAATTTCTACTCCAAAATGAATTCTTTTCAATTCTTATCTTGTATGTCTTAGATTTACACGAGGAAGCACCATAAATAAGACAATTTAGATTGGGGGATCAGTTTCAGGAATATTTCAGTCAGGGGGAGTATCCCCAAGGACAATTCAGTTAGGGGGAGCAGCCCCGGATGGAAAGATACATTTTCCATTGATGACAAAAGGGGAGAGATTTATCAGATGCATGAAATAAATGCTTGGAGAGAAAGCACAGAGGCATGTGGACAGGGGGAGAAACCCAAGGAGAGTTCAGTAAGGGGGAGAAGCTTCAAAGGGAGATACATTATTCCATTGATGTCAAAGGGGGACATATATAAACATTGATGAGGACTATAAGCATGAATGCTATCATGACTAAGTGTTGCCATCAATGCCAAAGGGCAATATTGTCATACAATTGAATTAGGTTGATGGAAAGTTGGTATGGATTGCTGTTTTTTATTGATGTCAACCATTGGAGAGGGATATTATAGATTGATTTCAACCCTTAGTGACTGATTTCAACCCTTGGAGAAATTATGGTAGCGAATTATGGTAGCACAAAGGTTTGGGTAATGGACACAATTTTGTTTCATGTATAATGGTATGCGTTTTAATACATTTGAATTTAATACTATTCTATATGGGTATTACATGTCATTCCATTTCTAGTGGTATGTGGAACGTCACATAACTCCTCACGGTTATAGAGTTATGGCCATGTGAAGTTGGAGATCCCAGGTTTGGGTAATGGACCCAAGTTTGTTTGATGGATAATGGTATGAGTTTTGATATAATTGTAGGTATGAGTATTATATATGGATATTACATGTCATTCCATTTCTGATGGTATGTGGAACATCACATAACTCCTCACGGTTAGAGAGTTATGGCCATGTGAAGTTAGAGAACCCTCATGAGTCATCTAGAAGCCCCAAAAGGTCAAAGTGGTTTAAGAGATTTTAGAAGGAAAAGAATAAAGTGAAGTGATGATTTTACTATAATTCAAAGTGAATACAAAATAATTTATTTAAATAATAAAGTTAATGGAGAAATTACTAAGTGGTTAGAAGTGGGTTAGCCCTAAAATAAGAAAAGTGGGTTAAGATGATTAAAAGGTAACCCCTTGAGGAAGCTACATGAAAGTATAAATAAGAGGCAAGGATCTCTCATTTTAATTACACTTGAGCATATTGAATATCTATAGGTGACTGAGGTAACCAACGGATATCTAAGACGAATTTCAAAGGGAAGGTGAAGTAAAGAAGGTCGAAATTCAAGGGAGGATAAATTCTTTTGATGATGCTTTCTAAGGTTGTTTGGATAGGTTGTTGTGACAGATTATTAGTACAGGTTTGGTGCATGGTTGATGCACTCATTGATGGTACAAGTTGAGGTACAGGTTGGTGCATGGTTGATGCACTTTTTTATGGTACAATTTGATTACAGGTTCTTGGTACAGGTTGGTGCATGGTTGATGCACTTGTTTATGGTATAGGTTGATTATAGGTTGAGGTACAGGTTGATGCATGGTTGATTCATAGTTCAGGATATTGTTACAGGTTTTTTGGTACAGGTTTACAATAGTATATCTCATAGTGATTGTGTGACAATGGTTCCATCATTCTACTTATACGTCAGGGCAATTGGACAAGGCAAGGACTTGTGGTTGTAGCCAGAGAACATAGGGAGTTGTAGCCAGAGAATTCTAGAGTTGGATCTTCCCTCAGGTTGTAGCCTAAGAAACTAGGGGGTTGGATCCTCCTTCCAGTTGCAGCTGGAAAACAAAGGAAGTTGGTGCTTCCAATGAATGTAATTCTTAAATACATATAAGAAAAATAATTCCATGGTTTTCTCCTGCTTTGGGTTTCCGCATAAAACACTGGTGTACCGTGTGTTGGCATAGGGAAGACCTAGGTTTCAACAGTTAACAACGTACCAAAAAAACCCCAACTACCGGCCCTTTCGAAAACACCTACGAAGAAGGCAAATTCTCACTCGAGGTAGAAGCAGGGGGGTTACAAGACGCATGTGCCTGTAACCATGTTGGGACACAAATCTGTCTAAATAAAACTTCACAGAGTATTATATTAACGCTTAGAATATGGCATGCATTAATTCATTAACCTTATTAACATCACAGAACATACCCAAGGATACATCTAGCGTAGTAACAACAAAGATTTTGCACTTCAAACTCTTAGCACTGAACACTGTGAATCAGATCTAGCATTTTAACATAAGAAAAACATTAAAGAAGCATATACATATCCATTACATATCTAATATAAGCACTAAGAAAAACATAATAGAGATAATCATTGCACAAAGAAAACCATAAGACACCAGATGTACGTGGTCCTCCCCAGTATGGGGCTATGTCCACCAACCGCTTCGCTTATTTACTATTCGTCTGAATCTTAATGGGTCCACATATCCCACAAAAATGGGTGAGATCTAAGATCTCAGCTCCACCTGGGCGCTCCATATTCAACCATCGTGTCAAAGTCCAAAATTGGGCCAAATCTGACCAAAGTTTCCTCAAAACTTGGTCAAGGGCCAACATGCCCCAACACTCACCTGTGACTCATCCCGGGTCACTCAGGTCTGGACAATGTTGCTTCAAAGTCCTCAAGTTTAACTGGAGCTGCCTCAAGTTGTTTCTTCTCCTAAACCTCTTTCTTAGCGAGATCCTGTATCGTCTTCTCTGTAACATGCCCTTCTAGGTGTTGTTCTACTGTTGCAACCACTTGATCCAATTGCGATCCTTGTCCATCAATCTCTGCGAACACCTTGCAGGCTTCCTCCTGCATAGGTTGTAGCTTCTTCGTGAATTACATTACCATGCCTTGGAGGGAATTTATCTACTTATGTACTGTGCACTGCTCCTGGGATCTCTTCATTCTTTCCACTGTGGTGAGCAACTTCATCTGTGTCTGCACTGAAAATGCCTGTTGTTGCACCTCTTGTAACTACGCTTCCAACTTCCTTAGCTTTGAATCCTCGGGGAGGCATTCATATGTATGTGCGCTTCTATCATTTAGTTATTTTAATTTGAGGTGGGTTCTCTTATAATTACTATTGTGTTCTTAGCAGTCTCATCCCTCTGGTCACACACCTCTGGCGGAGTGCTCGGTACTATTTGGGCCTAGAAATCAATTATCTTGGCCTGAAGTTGTTGGAGGGTCTCAATGAGCTTCACTATTTGAGATTCGATCGACTCTTCCCCTTCCTGTGCCAAGCCTAGAACAAAGTGACATGCTTTACTCACTGCTTCTTTAACCATGGCCTGCTCTATGAGCAACTTCTCCTTTTCTCTTTGTAGCTAGGATTTTTCTTCCTGGAGCTTCGCCTAAATATCTACTTTCTCATTTTCCTAGGTTTCTACATTGTCATGTGTTGCTCGTAATTGCACTAAGACTTTGTCCTTTTCCATTTTCAAGGATTTTGTAGCCTTCTCCTTTTATTCTTGAGCTCTCTGAAATTGAGATTTTTCTGCATTCGCTATATTTCTCAATTTGGCTGGTTCATCCCCCAATTTTGTAGTCTACGATGAGGGAAGTGCACACGGTGCAGTAGGAATTGCGCAGAACAACCAAACATCTTGTTGTACTCCCTTCAATTCCTTCTCAATCCTCGCATTTATCTCCTCTTTCTTCTCTCCATATCTCTATAATATGTCTTTGGATGTATCCTCCATAGCTCCATGGACCAGACTGATGTCATCCTCTATGAGGATGGATTCCAACTGGGGATTATTTGTGCACGTCTTCTTCCTTGTTGAGGGTTTCTTGGAAGAAACCTTCCTCTTCTGTGGTTTCACTATTCCATTAGGGGGATCCTCAGGTGATGTAGCTTCGCCTCCTCCTTGTTCTTCTTCATCTCCTCCTCCCTATCCTTTGGCTTCATATTCTCCTCCTCTTGGTGAGCCAAACCCATTATCTTCAGAAGCATTGTCCTCCTCATCGCTCTATATATCATGGACTTCCTCCTTCTTTTTCTTCTTCTTTATCCCACTGGACTGTCCGACATGCTCAACCCATGTAACTATGGGGCTTCCTATGGTGTCGGTGTCAGATAATTTTGCATCAACGACAGGTAAAAGAAACTCCTCTAGCTATTCCTTTGTAATTTTCTCCACGTCTTCATCTGTCAGTTTGTAGTATGACTGTAATTATTCCTTGTTCTCATCTCTATGCGCAGTGATGTAGATGAAATGAGGATCTACATCGAACTTTGCTATTGGTCAGTACTGGTGTAGGGTGAACAGTGTCATGCACGTAAATGATTTGATGACAACCTTCAACTACTGATAGTATGCATGAAACACATCGTTGGACTACCATTTCTTCATCGTGTCATTAGTGTACCATAGGGTGGAAAAATGAACGACCAACAACTCTGAGGGTTTGATCTCTGGGAAGGTGGTTCCTTCAGGAATTTTCCAAGCAACAAATGTGATCAAAATGATCATCCAACTATAATGGAATTTTTTAGCATAGGGGCAGACCCAGGGTTCAATGCTTCAACAACGCACTAACAAAACCCTAACTACCAGCCCTTTCGGCAACACATGCAAAGAATATGAAGTCTAACCCATGGTAGAGGCGGGGGGGTTGCAGGACTCAAGTGTTTACAACCTAGCTAGGACACAGATATGTGATCACAATTCTTTAACATAACACTTAGAAGTTAACATTCATTAGTATTTAACCCTTATTCACATCGCGGGTAAAACCTTAGTTACAGAACAACGCAGTATTCGAAAAGATCTAGCACATCCAAGCACTTAGCATATAGAAATAGATCAGATCTAGCATTCATTCATATCACTAAGCATTAAACATTCATACATAATAATCACTAAGAAAATAAATACACAACTACATGAACAACATAGCACAAAGCACCACAACATAGGATATACATGGTTCACCCCTAGCATGGGGCTACGTCCACCAACTCTTCTTCTCTTTATTATCTTCTTTCAATGCACATAGCCACAAACCAACTCCGCATAAGACATGATATATGTGCGCACCTCTCCAGATCCTTCTTCCCTAAGTTAGGTCACAACACAAATCCTTCTTACACAGTCTACACACAAGATTTTTACAATCACTTGCACTTAGCTCTGCAAGTCTTAACACATAGTATGCACAGAGCCTCTAGCTCCACACTAAACCAATTCTACTAGGTCTCTCCTCTTACATCACCTAAATATCTATTTATACATTACAAATGGGGCCTAAACATGGGTAAACCCATGGGCCGACATCCCATACCCATTACACAAAACCCTAAACCCAAAAAGGCCTACAAAAGGGGGCAAGATCCCATGATCTCTGCTTTTCCTAGGGCTTCATCTTCAACCAGCCTGTCGAAGTCCCAAAAATGGTCAAACACGAGCAAGGTTCTACAAAAATTAGTAGAGGACCAACATGCCCCCAAAACTCACTTGTGACTCGTCCTGCATCACTCTAAACTGGGCAACTCTTCTTCGAAGTCCTTAATCTTGGCTCGAGCTGCTTCGCCAGAGATTCCTTCTCGACGAACTCTTGAATAAATTTCTCGATCAACGGTTCTTCCAATCGTTGTTCCACTGTGGTGACTACTTGTTCGAGTTATGCACCTTGTTCCTCAATCTCCTTAAAAAGTGTGCAGGTTTCATCCTGCACTGGTTGTAGCCTCTGAGTCACTTCCATGACTTTACTCTGGATGGAATGGACATGTTTCTGAATGGTGTGCTATTCTTGGGACCTTTTCATACTCTCAAGTGCTAACAGTGGCTTCAACTATGATTGTACTATCATTGCTTGTTGCTTTGCCTCTTAGAGTTGTGATTCCAATGTCCTTAGTTCTAAGTATTGTGCAAGGAACTCATAGGTCTGTTCACTTTGATTGCTTAATTTCTTGCATTCTAAGGCCAATGCCTTGATTCTTTCGATTGCTCTCCAAGCATTTTCTTCCCTCTGGTCTCGCACTTCGTAAAGAGTGATTGTTATGGATTTCAGTTCCAGTTCTTCTACTCTTGCTTGAAGCTGCTGAATAGCTTCAGTGATATTCTCCACTTGACTCTCCACTATTTCTTCCTTTATCTATGCGAGTCCTGGCATAGAGCGAAGTGCTCTAGTGACTACATCCTTGACTCCCATATTCTCTGTGAGCAGTTGTTCTTTTTCCTTTTGGATCTACACTTTATCCTCTACAAAATTCTCCTGGAGGTCATCTTTCTCTTGCTGTGCAACCTGACATTGTTCTAGGGCTTCTTATTTTTCTTTCTTTAATGCCTTTGTGTCCTACTCCTTTTCTTCCTGGACCCGATGAAGTTGAGCCTCAGTTGAGTCTGCTAATATGTGTAGATGTGCATGCTCATCTCCTACTTCTATGTCCCATGTTAACAACGATGCAGTAGACACTGCGTGGCTCGAGTAAAGAGCTTGTTGTACCCCTTTGAGCTCCTTCTCAATCTTGTCAAACAGTGTCTCTTGTTTGGCTTCACTTCACTGCAAAATGCCATCTGAGGTATCTGATACAGTGACCATGATGAGGTCAATATAATCTACCATGAGTACATTCTAAAATGGGGGTTTATTGGCTTTTGACTTCTTTCACGATGAAGGTTTCTTCGGGGAACCCTTTATTTTCTTGGATGTCTCAGCCTCCTTGATGGGATCCTTAGGCGGTGTCACTTCACCATGTTCCTGTTTGTTTTCTTCCCCTTCATCCTCATCTTTGTCTACTTTGTCACCTCCTCCTCCTCCTTTAGGTGAATCTGGTGTAGTTTCCTTTTATGCACTGCTCAATTCTTGTACCTATTCCTTCTTTTTCTTCCTACTACTATTGGGTGGATTGTATTCTTCTCGGGTGACTACAGGACTTCCGATGAGGTCAGGGTCAAAGAGCTCTATCTGTTCGACCAGTACAAGGAACTTTATATGCCATTCCTTGGTTATTTATTCCATATCCTCCTCTATGAGTTTGTAATAGGACTAGATCTCTTTCTTATGTTTGTCCCCATGCGCGGTGATGTAAATGAAATGCATATCTGCACGAAACTTAACAAGTGGCTTGAACCTGTGTAAGGTATTCGACATCATGCGAGGGAAAGATTCAATGGCCCTCTTTAGCTATAAATAATATGTGTGTAACACCATAATGGATTTCCATTGTTTTTCCATGTTGCTTGAATACCATAGCGTAGTGAACTTTGTAGTTAGTGGTTCAGACTGCTTAATTTCAGGGAAGGTCGCTCCTTCCAGCATCTCCCAAGAAATGAAGGCAATGAGAATCAACAACCAGCTAAAATTAAACTCGTAGCCTTGGTCTTATGCTTCACGACAATCTTACTCCAACTCATTGATAAGGTAGCTCACCCATTTCATTTTCATCCCTTCGACGCATTTCCCTGTGAGGTCGATGTTGAACCCTGTGACCTGCTTTGGTCTATTCTTCCTAACAGGCTTACGAGAGATCAACAGGTAAGCTAGTCACACTACGCCATTCTGGATGGAGGCTACCTTGTATCCCTATTTCCCTTTCTCCACATTGTCGTAGGTTTCTTTTATGTGCTACGCCAGGGTGGGATCTGCAGCCTTCCCTAGGTAAAAATCTCGAGGGTCGGGTCCTTGCATGCTTAATCCGGTGATCTAATGGATCAGTGTCGGATCTACTATGATGCATCAATCCAACCACATGTAATCTCCATGGTATCATGACAGGAGGATTTTAATGCACACGTTAACCTCTTGATGTCTATCGAAGTGTGGTATCTTCGTCACATTGAGGATGGTTGATCTTGCGATGTCCATAGTCCATGGCTAGGGGATTATCTTTGAATTCTTCCCCATTGTATTGGTTAATTACTTGTGAGGTACGAGTATGCCATAGTTCTTGCAGTATCCTAAGTTGAATTAATTTATATTTAGCATCATAATCTATCCTAATTTCATTCCAACTGCGTGTATCCCCTTCGGAAGGTACACAGTAATCAATGTATATTTGAAGTCACTCAGGAAGCTATTGCGACTAACCGCGTCAGCCAGAGGCGGGATATAGTCGGGTAGGATTGATGGTATGAGCTTCATGTTTTCCAAGTCATCATGATGCTTTCTTCTCTTCTCTGTCGTAGTTCGAGAGGGCCCAGATAGATGTGTAGTCAATGGGGATGCTTGCACTCCTCTCGTTGATGAAGCCTATACTCCTGTGGACAGGACATTCTCATCCATGAGGTCTATGAGGATTTCTTCGACGTATTTCTCTAATGTGCTAAGGTCTCCTGACATACATGCTCGAGATCAGATATCTTGGTTCGGTGAACAAACAATCAAGGTAGCAGAACAAATGGAGAGGTTAGAATAAGAACTGCGCGAAAGAAATTAGTTCTCTATGGGCTTGAATAATCACAATTCATGAAAGTGTCCTCGGTGAAAAATTCAACAGGATAAATATATAACATCGTAACAGACTCCTCCAATGGGAAGGAATGTCTCAATCAATACAATTCCATCCTTTATGGCATGGTCCCAACAGTCCAATGGTGAACATTCCATCAATAACTGTGTTTCTATCCATTCTGGAGAGTTGTTCTAATAGTCGGGATGCCTCCAACGGTCATATTACTTCGTCGTGGAAAAGTACCAGTCAGTGTTTTTCTACTATTCCGATGAGGTGCAAGTTCTACAATTCCGCCTTCTGCGCAGTTCTCTCTGGAACTTCCTACAATTTTTATAGCTTTGCTTTCTTCTTATTGAGCTTTATAGCTTTCTTTCCTGTGATGTGCATATCTGGATTCCTCTTTCCATTCTTGTTCTTATCTTTTCTTAGCATAGTAACTTTTCACTGTTGAGGATCTTTCACAAGGTTTGAGGATAATACTTCTTCTCTTATTGTTTCTCGAGTAGGTTCTCTACTCTCTTGCATGGATAGGCTCTTTAAGCCTTCTTGTGTTCTTTCAACTTTGATAGCTAAGTCTCTAGCCCTTAGTTGCTTCGACTTGTCCTCTTGTTCTTCTATTAAGGTTGTTATTCTCTTAGCCATGAAATCCCTTAATTCTGGTTTTTTTTGTTCTATAGCTTCCTCTTCTTCTTTCCTTCGGATCTGATCTTTCTCGATCTAAGTCTTTCCTAACAAAGTGCAAAGGGAGCAGTGTTCTCAGCAAACTTAATGACCTCGAATTATTCTTATGTTGATGCTCCATGAGAAACAATAGGTAGATGGGAAAGTCTTCCACATAGGGTTATCAACTTTCCTTTAAACAATCCTATTCCTCCCAATGAAGGAATCATAACAGGCTTTACTAAGATTTCTCAAGTACTTTCTGTCATAATTTTCACCTGTGTTTCTTCATCCAATAGATAGTCTATGTCAAAGTCTCCTATTCTTGTTTCTATGCACTCTTTCTCCTTTAAAATCTCTAATGAACTGATGTCTCTGTGATCAGTCAGTGTTTCTTTCATCTGCAACAATATAGCCTCTGATTCTTTCTAGTTCTTTAGCACATTCTTAGTCTCTAGAGCTTCCTCATGGTTTTCTTGTCTTATGTTCATCTTCTCAACTTTAGCAATCATTCTAGGACAATCCAAAACTTCATGTCTAGTAGATTTACAACAAAGGAAAATAGGACTTCAACCAAGGAATTCCTTAGTAAGATGTCTCGGTCTTCTACAATTATAACATAATGTCAATCCTCTCTTTCTCTTAAATTATCCCCAACCTCTCCTATACTGTGCACTGGGATCACAGTGATAGACCTGCAAAAAAATATTTCTAGGATCCTGCATCCACTTTTTAGTCCAAAAATAGTTTCTATGCATAGGGATAACATATTTTTCACTATTTTTATCAGATCTATTCATATCACATCTTCTTTCTTCTAGTTGTGCCCTAGTTTTCATGCTAGGATGGAATCTATCAAATATACCTAGATCCATTCTTTCGAAACAAAAATTTCCACTTATCTTACCTTTATCAGAGCACAAAGCTTTAATATCTTACCTCATTTCTTCACATCATACTTCTCTTCTTAGCACAGAGCTTCACAAGGTTTAGTAGAGTACTGCGCACTAGGGAAATAGATCTACACACAGATATTTCTCTTTTCCTTAGTTCCCAGCAATCACAGTTTCAGGTCCCGAAAACATAACCATTTGTTGGCACAGGGGCAGACACAGGGTTCAATGCTTCAACAATGCACCAACAAAACCCTAAATATCGTCCCTTTCGGCAACACCTGTGAAGAAGATCATGAAGTCTCATCCGAGGTAGAGGCAGGGTGGGTTGCAGGACTCAAGTGTCTACAACCTACCTGGGACATAGATCTGTGATCAAAATTCTTTGACAGAGCACTTAGCAGTTAACATTCATTAGTATTTAACCATTATTCACATCGCATGTAAAACCTTAGTTACAAAACAACGCAGTATTCGATAAGATCTAACACATCCAAGCACATAGCATATAGATATGGAGATCAGATCTAGCATTCATTCATATCATTAAGCATTAAAAATTCATCCAGAATAAGTACTAAGAAAATAAATACACAACCACATGAACAACATAGCACAAAGCACCATAACACAGGATATACGTGGTTCACCGCCAGCATGGGGCTACGTCCACCAACTCTTCTTCTCTTTATTATCTTCTTTCAATGCACAGAGCCACAAAACCAACTCTGCATAGGACAGGAGATCTGGGTGCACCTTTCTAGATCCTCCTTCCCCAAGTTAGATCACAACACAAATCCTTCTTACATAGTCTTCACACAAGATTTTTACAATAACTTGCACTTAGCTCTGCAAGTCTTAACACATAGTATGCACAAAGCCTATAGCTCCGCACTAAGATGATTCTACTAGCTCTCTCCTATTACATTGCCTAGATATCTATTTATACATTACAAATGGGGCCTAAACATGGGTAAACCCATGGGTCGACATCCCATACCTGTTACATAAAACCTAAACCCAAAAAGTCCCACAAAAGGGGGCTAGATCCCGTGACCTCTTCTTCACCTGGCACTTTGTCTTCGACCATCCTGTCGAAGTCCCAAAAATGGTCAAACATGACCAAGGTTCTCCAAAACTTGGTCGAGGGAATATAAAATTCATATTCCAAGTACTGGGCTTCACGACAATCCTTCTCTAGCTCATTGACGAGGTAGTTCACCCATTTCATCTGCATGCCTTCCACACATTTTTTGTGCGAGGTCCACCATGAACCCAATGACCTATGTGGGGTGGTTCTTCCTCACAATATTTCCATCTATGATTTGGCAAGTGAGGTGCACTGCTCCACCCTATATAGAGTATACCTTGTAACCTCGCTTTCCTTTCTCTACTTCTCCTTAAGATTCCTTGATGTGATTCACCAGGGAATGGTCTGAGGCCTTCCCTGGATAAAATTGCTGAGGGCTAGGGCCCTTCACACTTAATCCTGTGATCCAGTGGATCAGCGTTGAATCCATAGTAATCCTTCGGTCAAGCCACAGGTATCCTCCATGATAGCATGATAGGAGGATTTTAACGCAATCGTTAACCTCATGGTGGCGGCCAAAATGTGGGATCTTCATCACATTCAACATGGTGGACTGCTTCAACCCCTTAATCCATGGCTATGAGACAAGGCAAGGATTCTTTCCAGTTGTCTTCATGAGATATTAGTGGGGCACCAACATAGCATAGTTATTCCTGTCTCCTAGGTTGAAGTTGTTGTTCTTCATAGTAGGACCTGTCCTAACTGACTCTTAACTATGCAGATTCCTTTTGGAAGGTATGCGATGAACACGATGTACTCAAAATCTGAGGGAATATTGTCACAGTTCACAGTGCCAGCCAAAGGTGGGATATACTCGAGTAGTCTCGACGGGATTTTTGTTTTCATTAACCAAATCACCACAGTGCTTACTTCACTTCTCAGTCACGGGGTTAACATGAAAAGAACAACGTACGGTCGAAGGGGAATCCTTCATTCCCCTAGTCGATGACACCTGGACACCTTCGGATATCGGTCTATCAGCCATCATCTTATTAAGGACTTCCTCATCAGACTTCTCTAATTCACTAGGATCACCCGACATTCTATATTTTAAACAGATAGGTCAAGGTAGACAAATGAACAGGAAGGGTAGACAAATAGATAGGTGGGGTCTAGCTTTAGATAGCACATCTCGACACATGGACAATTATATTTTTGGATCAGTTAATCATGGGTAGCGAAAAGTGGTCCCGACGCAATGCCCGACGAGTTAAATAAGCAGGGTATCGTAATAGATCTTCCAATGGCCAGGACATGCCTCCATCAATGTAAATATGTCTGTTATGGCATGGTCTCAACATCCAAAAGGGGTCCATCAGCCCATAAATGTGTTTTCTAACCGTTTTGGAGCGTCATTCTAATAGTTGGGGCACCTCCAACGGTCATATAAATTCACCAGGGTGAAGTCCCATTCTGCGCGGTCCTGATGTTCCAGTGAGGTTCAAATCCTGTGAACCTTCCTCCTACGAGGTTCCAGTCTACGAATTATTCCATCTGGTCTTTGTAGCTTCTTGTAGAGTTTCCAACTTAGCCTTATTTTTATTGAGCTTCCTTTCCTTCTTCCCTATGATCTGAGTCTCTCTAACTATTTCTGGAATCCTCTTTCCATTTTTATTCTTATATTCCCCTAGTGCAGTGGAATTGCACTATTGAGGTGCCCTCAAGGATTATGAAGTTAATATCTCTTTTCTTAACACTTCCTGAGTGGACATAATTCTTTATTTCATAGATAGGTTCTTCAAGCCTTCTTGTATTATTTCAAATTTGATAGCTAATTATCTTTCTTTATGTCCCTCCTGTGTTGTTACTTTGTTCCGTTGTTTCAACTTGTCCTCTCGTTCTTCTCATAGTCACTCTATTTTCCTAGCTATGAAATCCCTTAGTTCTTTCTTTTTCTTTTCTGTGGCTTCTTCCTCTACCTTCCTTCTGATCTGATCCTTCTAAATCCAAGTCTTACCTAACAAAAGTGGGAAAGGGGCGTTGTCCCCAACAAATTCTTCTCCAGTCGATGTTCCATGAGCAATAATAGGTACAGTAGTTACTTTTCCACATAAATTTATCATCTTACCTTTAAAAAAGCCTATCCTTCCTAAAGAAGGTACCACAATAGGCTTTCCCAAGATTTCCCAAGTTTCTTCTGTCATAATATTCACTTGTGCTTCTTCATCCAAGACACAGTTTATGTCAAAGTTTGTTATTCTTGTACTTATGTGTTGTTTTTCTTTCAGGATTTCTAGTAAACTGACATCTTTATGAACATCCACCATTTCTTTCAACCGTGATAATGTAGTCTGAACTTGCTCTGACCTTTTCTCTTTAGAACTTTCTAACATGCTCTTAGTCTCTTGAATTTATTCATAGATTTCTTGTCTTATGTTCATCCCTTCAACTTTAGCAATAATCCTTGGACAATCCTCAACCTCATGACCAACAATCTTACAACAATGGAAAATAGGACCTGTGCCAGGGCATTCCTTAGCAATATGTCCTAGCATTTTGCAGTTATAAGAAAAATTTGATCCTCTTTTTCTCTTATATGTTCCCCAACCTTTTATGTATTATGCATCTCCTCTAGGGTCATAGTGTTGGACCTGCAATCTACAAAAAACAATTCTAGGTTATGGCATCCACTTATTAGTCCAAAAACTCTTTCTATGCATAGTAATAACATATATTTCTTCATTTCCATTAAATTTACTCAAATCAACTCTTTCTTTCAACTACGCCCTTGTTTGGTATGTGTTATATTCTTTGCACGAGACAGAGTGTCTGAGTGCCTGCGCCGGGCACGCAGGGGGGTGGATCCCCCCACGCAGGGGTTCAGGGGCAGCACCCCC
>SNQJ01S0187191.1:2374-18502 GCA_010110895.2 Picea sitchensis | reverse complement strand
ACATATGGATTTGATACTTTATGTTTTGTAGATTGCATGACCTTTGGAATAGAACCACATTTATTTATGGACAATTTAATAACACTTTAGGTCTAGAAATAAATAGGTGAATTTAAAATATTGAAACAAATAAAACATACCTTGCATATGTCATTCCTAACAAAGCATCTTGAAAATTGGTCTCATTAACTTAGTTTCCTTGAAAATAAACTTGAAGTTGAATGAGACTATTTTAGTGCACAATGAATTCCATATGGTTAATGATTGTATTTGAATCTCACACTACAACCGATGATTGAGCACATGAATCTTTAGAAATTTTCAATCCTTTCCAAAGTGCATAAGCTTTTTCTTGGTTGTTGGAAAAAACACCAAGTCCCCATGTAAAATAAGTTATTAATATAAATAATAAATAGTGTCAATGTTTTCTATTGATATTTATTAATATGGTAATATTAATATTAATATTGCCACCTAAAATAAATTTTAATTTTTTTTTTAAATAAATCTTTTTCATTGCAATTTCGATGAAAATAATATACCTGCAACGAATTCACTATATAAACAAATAAATGTTGTTGTCGCAAGTGCAACGACCATAAAAATTCCTGTGATGCATTTGATATATAAACAAACAAATGTTGTCGTTCATGTGATGAGTTCGCTATATAAAAAAAAAAATGTTGTCGTCGCACGTGCGACGACCATTAAAAACAAATAAATGTTGTCATCACAATTTTGACGACAATAAAAATTCATGTGACAAATTTGCTATATAAATCAAGAAAAGTTATCGTCGCAATGTCGATGACAATAAAAATCCTACGACGAATTTGCTAAATAGACCATGAAAATTATCGTCACAATGTTCATTGCAAATATAGGCAAACTAAGTGAAAACCATTGTTCGTCACAATTTTGACGAACAATTGGTTTCACTTATTTTTCCTATATTGTCGTAATGGCGAAGATATTTCTTTTTTTTTCGCAATTGTGAGAAGTTCCCTAGGTTTGTCACTCTTGTGACGTTAATTCAAGTTCGTCAAAATTTCCATGTTCCATGAAACGACGTTTCAAAGACTCAATATTCATCGCAATAGCCATGACATAACGTCACAAGAGATTCGAAATAGTCATCACAAAATGACCCAAATTTGTTACTGAGTCGATCTAGCACCATGCATCCCTTAGTTTGGATGGCTCATATTAAAGCCATCGGCTTTTCGCATCTCGGGGTTTCAAGCTATTGATGGACCTTTACGACGAGAACCTCGAACTCCCAATTCCCATGTTCTCTTGCCTTTTTTGAACACTAAACTTTCTCACTTGCTTGATTTGAGTTCATATTAGACCACTTCAGGTGTTACGCTTGGTGCTCATGACTACGGCCTGTGAACAATTACTCAGATGATTGGTAGAGGGCTTGGGAATAAATGATCGAAGACAAATATAAAGAGAGGAGTGATCGACCTCAAGTAAAAAATAAAGGCTTAGGGTCAATACTTTTTGAGGCAATTCGATATGGAAAATGAGGTCGATCAAATAGATGAAGGTGAACAGAAGAAAAAATACAAGCTGAGAGGAAAATATCACAATCGGGTCTGCAAAAGGAAGAGATACAGGAAAAATATATAGACTTAGGCAGAAACCATGAACCCCTAATTCTTTGAAAATCTTATATGATAACACCCTCCAACAAAAATCCCATAAAGACACCAAAGAGCCATCATGGCACACACCGCATAGATCATCCAATCAAATCGCGACTTCAACCATCAAATTTTCCATTTGCAATGAATAACACAAACAAACATTCCAGAGAAAACACCACGAGTTTACATTGTTTCCATCCTCAAGAAAACACAGACCAATACATCATTGAGCCAACTTTTATTTCATAAAGAGAGCGAGTTCATGGATGAGAGAAAAAAACATACCTATAACCAAATGGCCTTAAAAATGTGAGCTTGGTCAAGTAGTTCCTTCCGTGCCTAAATATCAGAGCTTAACCACAACGAAAATTGAATGAACAATAACCAAGATAGGGTGAGGAACAATGGGATAAGTATGGAGTGATGTTCATTTACTGCACGCCACTTCCCTCCTCCCTTGATTCAATTATGTAGTACACGACAACAAGTCAAACCATTAATCCATGCATCGAAACTTGCATACATTTCTTTCCAATTGTGCCACCTGATCCATATTAACCATTGCTAAAAAACCATACTATAACATATATCACATGAGCCTCATATAACTCAATAAAATCACATAGCCACTAACATTACTAGTTAGGACTAACATCAATTTCTTTAATTTTAAATGCATATGGAATATCATAGCATAGTTTAGTTCCTTCTTCTTGGATTTTTTTTCCATATTCCTCTTGTCTCTTGTGATAACTAACATGTGTGTTGTGCAGGTTTAACAGGTAATAAATCATGGCACCAATATAACTATAATAATAGTGAATATAATCCATTCACTAACATGTAAGTTGTGCAGGTTTAATGTGCACAAATCATGCACCAATATAACTAGGTAATAACATTGAATGCAATCCATTCATACATGGAATTTAGAATTTAGAGTAAATAAACCCACACATGATTTCATGCATTATTCTTGCCTTCCATCTTGTAAAACCAGATTTCATCATATCAATCATGTAGTGAACCCTCAGAAGAATCACCGTAAAACAACATCATAAAATGTGTGGCCAATATTATCTCCGATCCTCCACCCATAAGGGGGTCCTACCTAATAGTATTATATATCATTGAATAGTTTAATAATAGGCTTAGCAATACTTTGTGGGAAACTTGTTGCAATTTTAATTGCCAACTAACTGGTGAATCCATAGGGAAATCTATTTGTAATAGATTAAGAACTCACAACACATTGTTTTTCATACCAAGAACAACATACCAAGAATATATAACCAAGATGATTATGCAATAGGGGAAGTGAGCGATTTAATTCTCCTCCGAAAATGACTGGAATTTGGGAATAACTCATGAAAATGTTAAGTATGAGGAGATTTGTCCCTATATGCATAATCATTCAAATAGAATTTTCTCTACTTCAAGGAGAAAAAATTTATGGAATTGCTCTTTAATTCTCAAATGAATGAAGAAATGGAAAGCATAAGCGGGATATAACCAATTTATTTATAAGACATCAGTGAAAGCAGGTAACAAATTCAAGTGTTCTTTCAAGGGGAAAATTTAAACAACTGTATTTGATTGTTATTGACTAACAATATCTTGCAAGAGTTTCACTGTGGTAGAACTAATCCAACAACTTATTCTTGACCAAAAACAACTAAAAGATGAAAAGCAAAAAAATTCATGACAAAAATAAGATTATAAAATAAAATAAAACAACGTGAAAAAAAAGACGTAATTGTAAAGAAACATGAATCCATCAAAAAAGGAAAGAATAAATCAAACCATCAGAAAATAAGAGAAATGAAAAGAGTGGAAAAATGAAATCAGAGCTTCAGACATCTACTAATATACATAAAATCCAAATAGTGTTAAAACTTCTTCAAGTTGGTTCCATATAATGATTCAAGGAGAACCATTAGTGTTGTAGGGAAACAAACGCTCATAAATCTCTCTTAGAACAAGAGTTAGTAGCTAGGAAAGAGATTTTGAAAGGACGCTAACCATAATTTTTGAGGTGACATTCGCATAATTGATAGTTCCTTAGAGTACATAATTAGATCATCAAGATAAACATAAATAATACTGATCAATATCATTAAAAATGTTTGCATAGATCTTTAAAAGTGGTATGAAAGATAGAACGCTTACATCGTAAGTCAAGGTACCACAATGAGTAATATATGGTTTTAATGACCTATTCTTTTTTATCTTGATTTTATTAAATCAGGAACCCATCATAAGGGCATCATCTCAGGACTTTGCTTAATTTGTTGCAAATTCATTTCATGTTAGAGAGGAAAGTGATCTTTGTATTAGTCCGATCAATGTGTGAAAATCAATGCAAAATATAATATGATAAGTTCCTTTTTGAATAGGAACCATCAGTAAAACCCATTCAAGGTACTTGACTGGAAAGATGATTCTATCCTTCAAGACTTTTTCCAACTCCTTCCAAATAGCGTTTCTCCAGTAGGAAGCTGATAGGTCCTTGTTTCTTTGCCTCTATGAAGGGACATTCTCCTTCCTTTCATGGAAATGGCATGTTGTATAAGACCAAGATCAAAAACCACTTAATATTTTCTCATAAGACCAAGAAAAACGCCTTTAAATCTGTAGAAATTAATTTGGCAAAATTCATTTTCTCTTACTCCTAACATTGGTCATCTATATTATCATTCTTTGGAGACCCTAGTCCTAACGCTCGCTGAGATGGTTTCACCCACCTTCATTTTGACTCGCCTTTCTTTATGTTTCTTTTATTTCTACATCACTCGCCGACATGAAAACAAACACTCTAGAGGATCTGCTCTTTAGGAATCTGGTTATATTCTATGGATATAATTTCCATGGGATTATAAGGTTCACTTTGAATGAAAACACATATGCTCTCATCAATATAGGGAAGCCCTTCCAAGATTCTACATTGTCAGAGATATATGCCATATCCTGCTACCTCACTACGAACCATCATGCATGTGCCACATACCATCATCTAAATCAATCTGTTCCAAGGAATTTTTATCCTCCCTAAAATATGGAACACACCCTCAGGTCCTCACATAGTTCACATTTAAGCCTTTGGGACAAATTTTATGTACAGAACTCTTCCCCGCTTACATGACTATAATGCTTTTACCATTCCGAGGAAATCGTGATAAGGTCTCGTCCAATGAGGTATCCACCCGTCAAAGGTTTCCAATCTCTTCCTAAGATGATTGAGTAATTCCTTAATATCATATCAATTCCCTGAATGCTAAGGGTTGTCCTTATTTCAAGGTGACCGCAAAAAACTAAAGTCACATCTTTAACCTTGCCTATGGTTGTTTGTTGTAAACTATTAAAAGAGAGCATGCTCCTAGAAATTTCATTTGTACAAGACAAGACTAACCTTCCACAATATTCAACATCACACTTGGGTCCGAACCACCATCAATTAGGAAAAATGGTGTGATTCATCCATATTTAAATATAAAAAGGGGTTTTACAGGTAATTAAATCTATGTACACCATTTTATTTTACATACAATCTCTTCATTTACCTCTTTAGAGAGGTTGGCTACAACATAATTTTTTCCTTCCATGAAGTTTATTATATCCCTCTATTTTTCATGGATGATAACCATGTCCAGAAGCATTACATCTACTTTTATGTTGGCCAAATGATTCAAAATATTGTATTTGGAAGAGGGAGGGGAAGTTGTTCTTGACTATTAGGAACCTTAGGAAACTGAACTGTAGTAGTTGGTGATGATGATATTGGGATAGAAGAAATTGTGGGGAGGATCATATTATAGTGTCGTCCAAAATATAGTCCCAAGGAGCCAATCAATAAGTTCATCATATGATAATAATTTAATAATTATTATATTGAGTCAACTTGTCTCTTTCTGCTATTTCCTAATCTCCTAGGGTTTCTTTTTATTCCTAGAATATTCTAGACTCATCAAATAAGTCATACATGTAAAGTATTACACTTCCGAAATAATAATGTAATATGAAATAATTCTTCCATAGGTAGAGATAAAGGAAATGGCCTTGATAACAAATGCACTACACCAAAAGAATCATAGCCATGATGTTATCCAATGATAAAATCATGAACCATCATCATTATCCAACAAAATAGTCTCTATGGAAATCAGAATAAGTCCATCCAATAGAAATTATAATTGTGTCTATTCATTGTGGTACAACTACTATAGTGGTAGACAACCACCCTAGTTGTGAGACTACTTCAACTGCCACATATCACTTACCAGTGGATACATCCTTCATTAACTCCTACATTGGACCATCTTCTAAACTCTCACAAATCTATGGTCCTAGAAAAGAATGGCTACCTCGGGAGAGGTGGACCATTCTGCATGACCACTTCTCATAGTGACTCTCAAGTACAATGAGTGTTCTAGGCCATTCCCCAACACTAGAAAAAAGAGGATTTGTTGTATATGGTACATAAACAATATTTCAGATGCATCTTCATCCATTCGGGATCATTTTCGATCTGGAAAATGATTTTCCATCAAAAAATATTGGACCACTTTTGGGATGGAATGTGACTACTCCATGTGGACCATTTTCCAAACTCAAAAATGATTATCCATAAATAAATTGGACCACTTATGGAATATAAATTGATCACCCTGACCATTTTCCAAATTGGAAAAATGACTATTCATATATTAATAACATATCAATGCTCTCAACTTTAAGGAGTAATAAATTTTCCACAAGGAAGTCAACAGCACCCACGAGTCTCCATATTGTCCATAAACTTTTTAATTTTGGATAGAGGCTTTACTAAAATATTTTTTATCTCCTCATCAGCGGAGATATATTGGAGAACAACTTCTCCCTTATGGACTTTATAAATCAGAAAATAATCATTCCTCTCAATGTGCTTTGAAAAGTGAAATTCTGCTAGCATCATGCCTTCCTGAGAGATTACACATCTCCTGCTATCAAAATATATCACATGGTCAAATAGAATTATTCTAATCTCAAAAGTCCATAACCACTTACACAGAGTACACATTACCAGATAGTATCATAAGCTGGAATATGCTATGCTTCTATAGTGATGAGCACAATAGACTTACGTTTCCCACTAGACCATGATTTCATGTAAAATATCAACCTGAAACATATCCAAGAAGTACTCTCTTTCATTCCACTCTCTTCCCAATATGAATCGATAAATTCATGTAATTGTATATCATAACTCAAAACATCTCATGAAGATATTTAAAGGCATGTTTTGCAATTTTTCAATTTTCATGGCTAGGTTCCACTTGAAACTAGCCTCCACAACATGTTTGCAAAAAGGAAAATGTTCATCCCAAGTATTCATCAATACACAAGGGCCCAATCAATTCCATTTTAGTACAAGGCATGGTTCTATCACTAGATCAGAGTCTCTCTCATATTCTTCAGATCTTTCATCATGGGAGTTTTCTATGCCACATTTGCAAATCCATCATCCCAGAATTATGAGTAACCATTTGATCACTTCTATCATAGGAAGTTTTCACCATGTTTTTTGTTGTACATGAGAGGCTATTCACCAAGTTTGCTTGAATCCATGCAAGGTATTTTTATATCTGCATACATGGGTCTCCTTGTGGTATACCTCAAACCTTGAGATTGTTCTATATTCTCTTTCAATTACTCTCATTGAGAAGAATAGTCTTAGTCCATCCTCATGTAAGATCCCAACTGATGGATAATACCTAAGAGATATAATGGATCAACTATATATTCACAATGGAATAAGCTATCATCATAGTTTTTTCCCTCCTTCTCGGAG
The DNA here is from genome assembly GCA_010110895.2 of Picea sitchensis. Classification (NCBI taxonomy): domain Eukaryota; kingdom Viridiplantae; phylum Streptophyta; class Pinopsida; order Pinales; family Pinaceae; genus Picea; species Picea sitchensis. The sequence continues at coordinate 11,023 of SNQJ01S0187191.1, read as the reverse complement.
AATCCTCTTAGTTATGAATATATCTCCTCAGTTCTATCAATGCTTCCCATTCATAACTATTTTCAATTTCTCACATTTAATTGTTCTAGATCACATCTTCCCCATTTCTGTTTGACTCACTTAGTGGGTTCAAACATTCAGTAGTCTTATTTATTCCTGGTAATAATTGGTTCAATTGGTTCTCATTTTCTTTCAAATGGAAATAAGGTGATAGCTTGCTTTTTTCACTTGTTGGGATACAGTCATATAGTCTTCCCCTTAAATATAGTCTTCTATTTTGTTCTGGCATGAACAGAGCTAGCATGAATGTATAGTTAAAGACTGAAGAGGGAATAAGTGATTAGAGCTTTCATTATATATACATAATTTAGAATGGCATGAGTAGGCTTTAGTTCAGGTCATGGGATGGGTACCCTTTAAGGGCTCACTAGGTAGGAATTGATTGGTGGGAACCATGATCCTAAGGTAGGTTAATTATGGAAGGAAGTAAGTCAAATAAAGAAGGAAGGAGATAGAATACACTTGGGCTTCCCTCTGCTGCTCAATTACCTGTAGAAGTTTCTATTTTAATTCCTGTTCTTCCTCATGTTTCTTCAATGGAGTCCATGGAAATCTCTATAGATTCTAAGTGTCCTTCCTTTCCTCGAATATCTCAACCTCTTCTTTCTTAATAGGAACATAAATGCATGGACAATCAAGGATATTACTGTTTTAAAGATTCTCTTAAAGAGTCAAATTGAACATGTGATACTTATATGGATGCTACTTCTAATCAATAACATGGTAATATACTTGATAGTCTTCACAGGTTATTTAATGGATCAAATCATTAAGAATTAAATCCCTCCTAATCCAAGCGTCATTCATGAATGACTGAGTAATATGCATGCCCTATTTTGGAATTCTACAATCATATACCTCCATATGAGATATTCCATGCTTCCATCTACATCCTTCCTACTTTGTGTAAAGTGTCACAAGTCTATTCTAATTTCCTCTTGATAACTGACTTCTTTCTTATTTGACACCTTCCGGGTCTCTTCAAGTTTAATTCTGATCGTGGCCCTTCTAGCAATTTTTAATTATATAATAGCTTCCACAAGAATTGTCAACGTACTTCATCCTTTTCAAATACATTAATAATATTCAATGTAATGGAAATACTTATCTCATTTTTCTCCCATAGGTATTATTTCATTGAAACTCACCATCTTATATTCTAGGAAATATATATATAATATATGTATGTATATATAAAAAAAAAAAAAAAAAAAAAAAAAAAAAAAAAAAAAAAAAAATGAGAAATAAAATAAAACAAATTGGAAAAAAACATGTATGTAAAATACAATAAAAGACACATATATATATGTTTTCAAAGGTGGTCTAAATCCACCCAGAAGTTGTCACATCCTTCATTTATTATTATCCCAAACAAATGAAGGATATAGCTTCTACAAGACACTCATATTGTAACTTCCTCTTCTCTCTCTCACAATATCCCTCTCCTCGTATCACAATATTCAGATAAACAATACATTTCCCTTCATAAGAGAGGGTTTCTTCTTAGGGAAAAAAAAAAACCTTAATAGTAACTCTATACCTTTCCAACTGGCACCTTGGAGTAATTTGTATTCACATTTTCTATGTTTGAAATTACAATATCATTTTATAAGGCAATTTTTTCTTTTGGGGCCCACTTGCCCCCAGATTCTGTAGAGGGGGTAACCCCTCTCTGTACTCCCCTGTGTGGAGGAGTTTACATTCTTCTAGGATGTGAATTCTTCATGTGAAGGCATATCAACTCCTAAACAAATAATCACTGAATCAGATGATATAGGTCAGCTTGATAACTAAATATCCCACTTGAGTCAATCAGAACAACTCCGGAGGTTGTATATACTATGATCCTTGTTGGACCTGAAAATTTCTCATCTTCATATTCACTATTGAAGACCAATTGAAACTGAACAAGAAATTACTTTCTCCCTGGTTACTCCATTTCATATCACATGTCCAGAGGATTTTGGCTAGTATGTGTATTTTCCAACTTCAAATTTCATCTTCCAATATGATAGTATTGTTGGAACCTCAGATGCACATTCTTAGACCTTTAATTTAAAGGTTGATTTTGAATGTAACTCTTACTATAATAATACAACCTATTATTCTCCTCCTTTATTCTCAATTGTCATATAAAACTATGTAACCAAATCATCTCATACATTGTTCTTTGTAGCAACAACATAATCTACCTATGTTGTTGCTACAAACAAACTTTTGTAGTTTCAAAATTGAACTTTAATGTTGTTGTTCCACCCATAGTAAAACCATACCATGTGGTACTCCTCCTAATATCTTTATCAACTTCCACCATATCCAACCAATACTTATCCTTGTATAACAATGTATGAACCTTCAAAATATAATGCAAGAGTAGCAGTACATTTCAAATAACTGAGAACTAATTTCACTGTTCTTTACCTATTGTTCTATACCTCTAAATTCCCTAACGTGATATTCATACCAATGATTCCACAGTAAAAACCATCACATACTCAAGTCATTTCAATTGTTGAATAAGGGACCGACATGGTATTCTCCATTCCCTCATGTGTTCCTGGGGACATTCCTAGTTAATTTGAAATGTATAACAAGGTGTACTTACACTGTTTTTCATTTTTCATTCTAAACCTTCCAACACCTTTTCATTCATGTACTCACTTCCAGAGACAAATGCCAATTGTTAAATTTTTTCTTCTATCTCTTTGTTATTTTGCTCAATAGATTTTCTTGCAAGACCTAAATAATTGATTGCAACAAATATAATTTTATTCCTTGAGAACATTTGAGTATCCTCCATATTAAAACTCCCAAGAACAAGCATTAATTCATATAATAGCATGTAATAGCTTCCATTTTCTAGAAGCCTTTGCACAAACACAAAGGATCGTAATGGCACTACTAGAATTCATGTTCATCATAACCTCACACAACTCAACACTTCTTTGGATCTTTCTTTAGGTCATACAACCTCTTCTTCAACATGCATACCAATTCTCCTTCCCTTTAACCTCACACTTTTTTGGTTGTTGCATATAAATCTCTTGCTCCAAGTCCCCATGGAGAAAGTTGTTTTACATCTAATTGTCAAGATGCAAATATTCTACATCCACAAGACTTAAAATAGTAATAATTGAATTTTCATTTTAACAAAAGGAGAAAAATATTTCATCAATGTAACATCCCCCAAAAAATAAATTATTTTTGACTTGAAAATTCTTAGGAAAATTAATCCGTTTTTGATAAATTCGAAATTAGAAAATTATTTCCATTTATTGCAATTCCAAAATTTGAATTTGATATCGTAAATAATGATTATGAATGTCGAAGGACTAATTCCAAATAACTACGACTATGACACTTGTATGAAATAAAATATTTAGAGTAATTATTTCCTCGAGAATAAAATGGAACAACCATGTTGAAAATCAAATTAATTTGATCAAAGGAGTGGGGAAATAGTGGAATCATCAGATGATTGTTACCAAGTGGAAATATGTGACTCTAATGGCCTCAGAACTCTTCTAAAAATTAGGTACTTTTGGAAAAGATATGTAATTCCAAAGAGGGAAAACACTCTGTGGACTTTTTTTTTCTTTGGATATAATAGAAGAGATATGGAGGAGGCAAAGGTTGCCTATGATGTTGGGAAAATACAATTTCTTGTTGTTATGAATACTACTTGTTGAGTGAGGAAAGAGAATATGGATGAAAAGGAAAGGCATTGTTGAGGATGACCCCAAAGTTATCCCTCATGGATTCATGGTCACAGATAGGGTGAATAGGACAAGGATTTGGCTTCAAGTTGTTCTGGTTGGAGGATCGTCATTGTTCCGATGAGTTTTCTCAGTAACCTCGATTCAAATATATCCACTTTCTACTTTCTATTTATATATGCAGATGATGATTTGATAGGATTTTTATCTGAGTTATATATACATGAGATATTCTGTTATCAAATTCTAAAGGAATCAATCTGGTTATAATAATCCCACTCTCCATTATTTTTATTTTGGGATTTTTGTCAATCATAACTAATAAGGGACCGATGTTATTTTATTAGTAATTACTCTTAGGAATAAAACCTGAGAATTTCTTTCGAGTATCCCACACATTTATCTCTAAGTATTGACTTTGATTTTAGTTCAGTTACCCTATCCTATTCAAACTGTTGCTGTGATTAGTTATAATTTAATGGGAGATAATTATATATATATATATATATATATATGTGGCATATAATATATAATTATGCAGGAAAGTCACCATAATTATAAATGATTTCATTTCAAAAACCTACAAGATATACATACATATATATATCAATATAATAAATAAACAATTAGATTCAGCTATCATATATTTAAGTGATGGAAATAATATCTAGAATGAATTGATTAACACAAACGAAGATTCTGGAAATATGGATCTATGAACTAGATTACTGTTGTAATAAGATATATTGTAGCTGAAAACCTCTCAATAAATTGTATTGGAGAATTCAAGAATTATCAATTTTACACAATGTAAATGAAACTGAATAATGTATCCATGTACATATAGCTATATGCTTACTTTCCTATAGGTGAATGACTATAAGTGAAAACATATTAAGTAAATTGAAATTTCATTCATGCACATGCTAAATCAAAACAAGTAGAAACTATATGTATGTACATAATAACGAGGAAGATATACATTTTTATCCCACTATAAGGAGGATATAGAGTCACAATACTTATAAAACATTCAAGGCAAAACAATAGAAGCTCAGATAGTGCAAGCTGCCAGACTACATGATGTATATATATATAGATATTATTAGTTATACATATATATATATATATATATATATATACATATGTATGTATCTAGATATATATATGTTTGTACAAACATACCTAATTACAAAGTATAGACCTTCAGAAATGAATAATTTCATTTTCTATTCAGTGCATAACTGCAAATTTGGATTATACAAACTTTTAGGTATTGAATATGCAATACATAATACCATAAACTACTATAATTAATTTAAGTATAGGAAGAAACCAGAATTGTGAGAAGATACGAATAAAAATTATCTAATAGTCATTTCAATTAGATAGGGGAAAGTCCTATAGATTAATCTTCAAATGAGTTATTACATATAGCAACAAGACCAAGAGTACAATTTGGGAATTCTCCTCTTTCCATCCATTATAGGAAATTGAACAAAACTATACCGAACTTCTATAAATCTAAATTAAAACCGTGTCCTTCATTGCTTGAAATCTTGAAGGGTTTACAAAGGGAAATCAAATACCTTTTGTACCGAGGAAAGGAATGAAACATCCAAAATGTTTGTGCAGATGAAAGATCTAGAAAGATTTATCATTTAGAACATTAGCATTTATATGAAAGAAGAATAGACGAAAAATATCAACAAAATGATAAATGCAGTAACTGAGTATTCCATAGTGGCACTCAACTTATGACTTATAGACATGTGTCCTTTCCTTGTTTATTTTTGGCTGGATAGGTGTTTGGGCCGAGGGAGGATGGTCCAATGAATCCTTGATTGGTACCCTCACATCAACAAGGCCCATCATTAGTGATAAGCATAACAAATCTTTAAACCTATCAAACTAACAAGAAGGAATATTTCTACATGTGAGTCAACTAGATTTGATGGAAATAAAGTAATCGGCTAGTTTTGTTTTATTATTTTAAAATGGTATCAGCCATGTTGTGTGAAGATAGTATACGCCAGTAAACATGACTATACCTAACTGTTGAGTTTAACCCTTCCATAACCAAATCGTAGAGAATATTTATAAATCAACAATCATCACAAAGATATTCTCTTCTATTGAATACAATTGGGTAGACCATGATAATGAAAATAACTTCTATAAGATCAAAGGAATTTATACACCGTAGAATATCCTTAAATGGATTGTTCAAAAAATCACAGAGGCCACATTTTAATACCGCATAAAAATATGTTGGACATAAAAATAAAATAAATAGCATATGCAAAGAAACCAAATAAATATTGGATGAAGAGAAGTATGGATTCAACTTTACAAAGAAAGGAAAGAAAAATACAACTCTACACAAATTCTCGCTGAGATCAATGTCAAATGACTCTTATGGACTGTAAGGGTAATGATCAGCGTAAATTACAAAACCCTAGGAATGACAAGCACAAGGAACCACATTTCCTTGACAGACTAGTTAGGAAAGAACTTGCAACAGGTGTGGCATTATTTTGTAAAAAGAAACTTACTCCAGACTGATAATATGTGCAGTCAAGTGACAAGCTTAATATCCAACCTCTACTTACTCCAGCCGAGAGACCTTAAGAGAATAATGACATTCAAGTTATGAAAACCTAAGAATGATTTTACCCAAAGAAACATTATAGGTGTAAACAAGGGTTTAGGATGCTGAGACTACTCAAGAAATTAGAGAATAAATCTATAGTAGGCATTACATACAGAAATCGAAAGCAATATCGAAAGGTTGTAGAGAATAACGATAATGGAAGGTTCAATGAAGAAAAAGTAAGTTGACTTGAGGATTCTATTACTATAATAAATAATTCCAAACCTAATTTCTTAACCGTGACACAAGTCCGATATAAATCTTACCAGGGAGGGGAATGGTGTCGTCGTTCCACCGGGTAACATTTTCCGCAAATCAACAGAATGCTTCAATAAGAAATTAGTACACAGATCCTTTCGTAAACTTCACAATGACACAGTAAACATATTAAAACCCTAAAAGAAACCTCATCTACTCATTTAAATGATGAAGTATGAAGAGCGGTCTAGCCATGTGATGAGGGAAGAGTTTGCGTGACTAGAATGGATGAGGGGCTAGGTAGGAGTATCGTAACTCAAATACACAAGTTTTCCATTAAACGATGGACTTAGAGGCTTAAATTCCCTATTAACTCCAGTAGTCCACTTTGGATTAGATATGATGAAGTATTAACATCGTTTGGTTAATCCAAAGTTAACACCATATCTCGTTACTCAAACTCTGTTGGGTAAAGGGATTGGAATATGAAAAATCAGGACTATGTGTTTTAATACTAAGCGCATACCACTAAGGCACTTCTTTTCGACTATGTGGTATAGATCCAACCCCGTGGCTATATGTATATATTACATAGTAAACCAATATTCGTTTTTGAATGGACAAATTAAATAGTATTGTGTGTAACCCATAGGGATCCCTTGTGTAAAGAGAGACTAGGACTATAATTCCTAAGTCTAATTCATGGTATAGATAGTTATGTATATAGATGTGTTGGTTGGGGACTAAAAGGGGAATTACTAAAACCCTTGGAGAAATTACCGTATAAATTTTCACATTAAGCAAGATAGACAGGTATGCAGATGACATCATTTGGTAGGATAGACATCAGTCTCATCAAAAAATATTATAACATTAACGAAGATTTATTTCCTTAATCGACAATCATATAAAATGAAATTGGAGACTAATGCCTCATAAAAAATAAAAATAAAAAATTATTGCAAATTTGAGGTACATTACATATGGTATCAGAGAAAAGGTTACAACACTTGGACCTTGAATAGGGCTAAAGTATTTACTTAGCATATTTTTTTTTGTTATGATTATGAAAAACTAACAAAAACAACTACTATTACAAACAAAACACTCTTTTTGTTTTGATTTAATCATGGCAGCCTAGGATGACATGGAGATCGGAATTGATGGGAACCCTGAACAAGGGCCTCCTAAAAATTAGAGGCATAACATTGATGGAAGTTCACCTACCGAAGTCCTAGAAACTATAAGAGGTCTCATTGTTGAACTACAAGTCTTCAAAAAGGACAATGAGACACTGAAAAAAGAATAGCAGGAACAACATGAAATAAATGAAGTCACGTTATGAAGTATAGTGACGAAGAAAAGAAAAAAGGAAGAGAACCAAGAAGAAGAATTCAGTAAAAGAACCTCCAAGAATTCTGGTCCTAAAGCAGGAAAGGGGGACAACTCATCTAAAGGTACACCTTCACTTGAAGATAAAATAAAAACAAACAAAAAAAAGAAAACAGGTAGATCACCTCGAGGGAGAATTTAAGAAAATCAAACCAACTACCTTCGATGGTGAATCTAGGATAGGGGAGGAAGCTAAAGCATGGTTATTAGAAATCAAGAAGTATTTCCATATATACAACTATTCCAACAATATGAAGGTCAGAATGGCCATTTATAATCTAAAAGGAAAAGACAACATTTGGTGGCAAAATCTGAAATTGGCCAAGGGCCTAAAGGAGAAACAGATGGAATGTTCATACTTTAAGAAATACTTTAAGAAAAAATACCTATATGAAAGTTACTATGAAATAAAAACCAAATAATTTTATCAGTTATGACTCGGTCGAATGGCTATGGAAGATCTAATAAACAAATTCTTGGAATTACTAAGGTTTGTGCCTTATATCCGAAAGGATAAAGTGAAAATCCAATGGTTCCTTAGTTGTTTACCATAGTCCTACAAAGACAAAATCGAATTTGATAATCCCAAGTCCTTGAGTGAAGTATTCAGGAAATCCCAAATGTGTTATG
>SNQJ01S0187189.1:18512-32077 GCA_010110895.2 Picea sitchensis | reverse complement strand
CCTTCTTTCCCCGTGCAGTTAGGAGGGAAGACCGTGTGTGTCGAAGTAGAGGTAGTCGATGCTCCCCTCGATTATAATCTCTTGTTAGGACGGATTTGGACTTATGCTATGCAAGCTGTGGTTGCTACAGTTTTCCGGGTCTTTTTGTTTCCACATGAGGGCTGGATAGTGACCATCGATTAATTGTCTTTCTCTAGACCTGACCCAGCTTTGGGGGAATCCACGGTCCCTATGATTGATAATTCTCAACTAGGTGTCGTCAACGTAGGAGTTGGTTTGTGCCCATCCTTGATGGGTACCTTCGATTACCCACCTCCTCACAACGATATCACATTTATATCTAATCACCATAAGGTTGCGATTTTTCAAGTTTCGTCATTCCGCATGACTTACTTCAAGGATCCATGGATACTTCCTTCCTCATCAGCCATGATGGATGGGACATAACACCTACGCATGTCCATACCCTTGTCTGCTGCTGAAGTAGCGTACTCTTTAGTCTAGCAAGCTTCAGCTAACCCTGATCTGACTCCTACACAAGAGTTAGATCCACTTCTAGAGCCTATTTGGGCTCAGGGTTCTCTCGCTAACGTTGATTTGTTAGACTTAGTCTTTCCTTCTGATGAAGCAGTAATCGAAGCAATGACTAGTCCGGACAAACCTTGGGAAGATCTTCATCACAGATCATATTTCCTCCCATATTTAAGCCGAATCAAAGCAGGAGAATTCACCGTGACTATGACTGGAGATAGGTCTTGTCATACTAATCCTTTAGCTACACACAAGATCTATGCTGAGGGTAATATGGCAACTATTTCTGAAACGATACCTATCAATATCTCCAAAACCCCTGGCGTCATAGACAATGTTTTCGTCGGAGCATATAGCTCCCCCGAGGAGATGCCAGGCATCGACCCACAAAGAGTCTATCATGAGCTAACTTTGTTTTTTTTCAAGCTTTCTTTGAGATCCGAAAGCAACATCCAACGAGACTTCATTTATGCTTTTCGATCTCGTCCGGATTAACTGAGAAAAAAAACCATTATGGAGTCTTCTTTAAGCCCTTTTCAGACTCCTTAAAGATGAAAAGATTGTTGAGTGACCTTGTTTCTTCACACTCGTTCAATTGGTCCAGAAGAACGTTCCTTAAACGGGTCTTCTTTTAAACCCTTTTCAGACCCTCTAAACATGAAAAGATTTCCGAGCGATCTTGTGGCCTTTCACGCTCGTTAAACTGAAATTTGAAGTCACGTCTGTCCGGCAGTAGTTTACCCCTTTTTCGGTCTGGACGGTCAACTGTACGAACAAAGGTATACTCTATGGAACTTCTGTTCTTTAGAAGAGTACTCTCAGGTATAATTTTATCCCTTTTTCGGGCCTAAGGGACTAAACTTACGAAAAAGGAACCCCCACAGAGTCCATAGTTAAGCTCTTTTCAGAATCCCTAAAATTGAAAAGATCGTCGAGTGACCTTATTCTTTCACACTCGTTAAAATTGGTCCAGAAGAATATTCCCGACGGAGTCCATAGTTAAGCTTTTTTCAGACTCTTTAAAAATGAAAAAATGGCCGAGTGACCTTGTCTTTATCACACTCGTTAAAATGGTTTTGAATAGACGTCTTGTTGGTGCTAGTTTACCCCTTTTTCGAACCAACTAGACTATATTCGAAAGAGGTACCCTAATGGAGTCTCTTATGTTTTTTCAAACTCTCTAAATATGAAAAACAACTGAGCTTACCTTCTTTGGGCTTGTTAAACTTACATCAAAGGACGTTACCATTGTGTGTTTTATTAACGGCATTTGCATACCTTATACGCCAGCCTTGTACCAGTTTGCTTCTGCGTCTTAACACCTTTGGCCCCCGAAGGATTTTTCCTGAGTATCATTTTACTAGAACATCAATCTTGTCCTTGTGCCTTGAGCTTGTATTTTTGCAACACTCGTTCCTCCCTTGTAACGTAATATTCCTTTATTCATTTTCCACAATTATTGAAAAGAACAAAAAAATCAATTATACCCCAAAAAGAGGAAGGGAAAAAGTATTTTCTTTATTGGCAGCATAATGAGTCACCCTTGGATAAAGCACATCTGTTTATTTATTTATCAAACTATGGGATGTAGTACGACCTTAGGAAGCTTTTCTCATTATAAAGAGTTGTGTCCTCCACCGTTTGGTTATCCTTCCAAACATATGGAAAGTTTGCGTTGCCTCCTGCTTCGTAGACTTATGACTAACATACATGCTGCCTGAGTCTCATCATTTGTCATGCTATTTTCCAAGGGAAGTTTGTCACCAACCCTGAGTTGGCCCCTCTGCAATATGTCTCTTGTCCTCATACTCGGCCATCCTGAACATCCAATCAAGTCCTTGTTCGAAATCACTGAAGCCTTCAGTCTCATCATCAAGATTATCAAGTCCATGACTGACGAGCCGTCAAAGACCTCTGGGTAGTGCAATCGTACACTCATATTACACTCCTACCCAAGTTTTAAAGATTTTGAAGTTTTTGCTCGAGCTCTGAAGATCTCATCTCCAGCCATCAGGCCGAATCAACTTCTGGAAGATGGATACTCTATATGTATATCTTTCTGATTTCGAGATGTAGCTCCACTATGTATTGTTTGTGGCTACTCTTTATAGTTATTTGACATGGATCTACAATGTATTTGATTGGTATCCATGATTCTATTTTATCCCGAGCATGGGTATGCCCGCCTCGGTGAGGCATTTGTTATTTTGCAGACGACACCTCCCGGTTCCTGATCCTTGGGCTCAATCGTTCGGCACATCAATAAATATTGGTAATGTATTTCGGCCATCAGATGCTCTTCTGACCTCACACATTAGGGGGCATCTGTTATAACCCTAAATTGCACCAGACATGCTTACCTAGCATCAGACCATCTCATAGCCCTTCTTTGCCAAAAACTACTGAACAACTCTTCTAAAAACTCCATTTTTAAAAGTCCATGCTAGCTGGCCCACTATAGCCCCCATGGATCTACAGTGTCCATGCTAGCAGGCCCACTACAGCCCGCGTGGACCTTCAGAATCATGAAAAAAGGAAAGTTTCTGACAGAACAAAAAGCTATGGGTGAGTTACTGAAACTCTCGGCCATGCATGGCCGAGGGTTCATCCAAATACCTAGCTCCTTCTAGCCTATAAAAGAAGGGGTAGGGGTCCCATTTGGAGGAGGAAAAATATAGCAAAGAAACTATGCCCATTTACGTATTCCCATTGTCCCAACTCTTTAGCCTTTCCTTATGCCAAAGGAGTTTCAAAGCAAAGCAGTTGGAGGATAGAAGAAGAGGAGCCCAGGATCAGGTTCGAGGAGCGGTGGCCAGTCTCAACTTTTGTAAGTTGACTCATTCAAAGTAATAAAGAAAGTGCTTTTCCCATCCCAATTCATGAACTGTTTATAGCTTGATTAGTACATGTTTTGGATTTCTAACCCGTTAGTATATAAGTAGTATGCATGCATAGTTGTTGCTTGTCTTGGATGCAGTTAAACTTTGGAAGGAGTATTGCGAACAAGTAATCAAGCACAACGGAGGATCGCCATCAAACGCCGGGAACGAGATAGGTTGATCTTTCCATGCATTTACTAAGAAAAGGGGATTTAAATCTAGGGATGAAGGTAGAAAGTACTTTATGTTTGGTCATATCTGCATGCAAAGTCTGAACTCTATTTGCTAGTCCGTAGGGTGTTTTTCCCCAACAACAATAGTTTCTCCACCTCTACCTTAATAGCAGGGGCCTTCCTAGGCTTGACAACTCTAAGTCATTGTCGAATAGGTTTATCATCCAGGTAGATTTTAATCTCATGTTAGAAAATTAGAGGGTTGATTCCTGGCATATCTTCATATGAACAAGTGAATACATCACATAATTCTTTGAAGAGCGCGATGTATATCCAAATTTCTTTCGATGAACAATCCACATCAATATATACATTTTCAATTTTACCAGGAATATGAGAGATATCGATCGTAATGGTAGGAGATATACTCTCCATGTTTCCTTCGACATAAATACCATGCATATCAAGTCTAACTATGGAGTGATCGACTATCTCACTCAAGGTAGATCTAAAATCATCTTGTTTGATTCTAGCCAGCTATGGGAGAAAATAAGAGTGATGGTGCATATCATCCCATGGCCTAAAAGAACCATTCATGGTCTCTATGATTACTTCATCTGAGGGCAAAGTATCATTGAGGCAGTCACGTGATAAATATGATGAAGTGGCCCATATGGGCTTAAGAACAAGATCCTTCTCGTTCGTCTGTGAGGAAACATGATCCGGGTCGGTAGAAGAGTCAAGAACATGGTGATATGCTATCTATGACACCGACAATGGCATAGTCATTCCAGTATGTGACTGAAATTCACAAGATGAAGTCAAGGAAGGTAAGGTCCAAGGATCATTAAAATATGAAGTGCAGAAAGGAAGATACCTCATTGAAGAAGAAAACTGACTGGGCATGGAATAGATATGATGAATTGGTGCCACAAATTAAAAAATAACCATAAGGGATGAATACATTCCAACACCAATATTCTTAGTTTTCGATTGAGAATTGACGATCACAGGGATCGATGATTCAACTGATGCATTGGGACTAGCATACACAAAGGAAAATTGCTCAATGATCACGATCTTCCCATCATGAGGTATGTGTTATATTCTTTGCATGTGTGTGTGTGGGCATGTCAGATATGACCACTGCGTCTGACGATCCCTTGTAGTAGTTCTCTATTTGTGTCGTGTGCACCGGGTGCTTTCCTAGGGGGGTCCCAGGGGGGAACGTATGGCCCCCCCTGGTTACGCGCAGAATTCGGGGAAGTGCCCCATTTTTTTTTTTGGACAGGTTTTGTTATTTTTAGCAGATTACTACAAATAATCTCGGTTTTAGGGATTAGGGTTTTGGTATCTATGGAATACCTAAAAACATTGTATATATTGTATAGTGAATGCTGAAATTTGATATAATGAATATAAGAAAGGTTTTCCCAGTTGAGGGTTTCCGGTATGAAATCTCTGTGTACTCTGTGTATGAGCCATTGATTAAATTCTGTTTTTCTTAATAATCTATATGCATTGCTTTAATTCACAGGTTTAAAACGTACATGTGGTATCAGAGCTCATTTTTGGCTTTAGAGGGACACCTTTGTTGTTGAGGGTTTGGCTTGGTTTTGATAGATCAAGTTTATCTTGGGTCTGTTATAAACCTAGGTTTAGTGGGAGATTTTGCAGTGGTGATTTGAGTGCAGAAAGAGGAATGGCGAGTTCTTCTAGAATCGAGATAGAGAAGTTCAACGGTAAAACCTTTGAGCTATGGAAGCTCAAGATGGAGGACCTTCTTGTATACAAAGAACAATGGATCTTTGTGGATCCTGGTACACAAGCTACTGGTACACCGTCTATGAGCACACAAGCTACTGGTACACAACCTACTAGTACACAAACTACTAGTACACCACGTACTGGTATGTCAAAGGAAGAGTGGGAGAAGTTGGACAGAAGAGAAAGGAGTAATATTTGACTCTTCTTGGAAGATTAGGTGTTGTTAAATGTCTTGGGAGAATCTACAGCCAAGCAACTATGGGATAAGTTGGGGAATTTGTATCAATCAAAGTCCCTGGTAAACAAGTTGTTTCTTCAAAAGAAGTTGTATCATCTTAGAATGGAAGATGGATATTCTGTGACAGAACATCTAAATTCCTTTAATACTCTAGTAAGTCAACTTGGCTCTATTAATATTACAATTGCAGAAGAAGATAAGTGTATTACCTAGTTATGTTATTTTCCAGACTCTTGGGATAATCTAGTTGTAGCAATAGGTAGTACCACTCAATCTACATTGAAGTATGAGGATGTAGTTGCATCCTTTCTATCTGAAGAGATGAGGCGAAAAATCATGGATGGTCACAGCACAAATGCTTTATTTGTAAGAGGACATACCCAAGATAGGAACCCTGGTAAGCCTTTGGGGTGGAGATCTAAATCTATAGGTAGATATAAGTCTCCAGGAAAATCTTTGAGGAAATGTTGGAAGTGTGGTAAAACAGGGCATTATAAGAAATATTGCAAGTCTAAGAAGGTTGAAAAACCAAAAGGATCTAATAGTACCTCTCTCACAGAGGTAAAAACCTCCACTGAAGAAGGAGGTGATGTTTACCTGGCATCTACAAGTACACATGTAGACCGTGATGTATGGTTTATCGACAGAGGTGTGTCATACCATATGACTCCTCACAGGGAGTGGTTCTCTGAATATGAAAAATATGATGGTGGTGATGTATTCCTGGGATATGACTCGACAACACAAATCTTGGGACGTGGAAGAGTTAAGTTGCTGCTAAAAGATGGAAGGATTAGAACTCTTCCTGGGGTTCTGTACATTCCAAAACTAGCCGAGAGCTTAATATATGTAAGCAAGATGGAAGATGCAGGAGTGGATACTGTATTTTGAAAGGGAACTTACAAGATGGTATGAGGAGCAATGGTGTTGATGAGGGGAGTTCGGTGTGGAACTCTGTACAAGTTGTTAGGAAGCACTTATACTAATGGGTGTAAAAATTTTGTTGTCCCTGAGAAGAGAAATGAAGGAGACAAGACCAATACTATCCCAGAAAAGAAGACCATGTTGTGGCATCAAAGACTGGGGCATATTGGAGAAAAGGGCATGTGAACACTACATGACAAAGGTATGGTTGAAGGGATGTATAATTGCACTCTGGATTTTGATTTCTGTGAACACTGCATATATGGTAAACATAATTGAGTAAGATTCCCATCTGGTGCAAAAAGATCAAAGGGGATCTTAGAGTTGATACACAGTGATGTGTTTGGACCTGTTCCTGTTCCATCCCTAGGTAAATTTGTGTATTATGTTTCATTCATATATGATTTTTCAAGGAACACATGGATTTATTTTCTTAGAAATAAATATGAGGTATTTGATAAATTTAAAGATTTTAAGACTCTGGTAGAAAATCAAACAGAGAAGAAAATAAAGGTATTGAGAACAGATAATGGTGGAGAATTCTGCGGAAATGAATTCAAACAATTCTGTAAGAAGTGTGGTATAGCAAGGCAAAATACTACTCCATACACTCCTCAGTAGAATGGAGTTGCAGAAATGATGAACATGACACTGATGGAAAAAGCAAGGAGCATGCTCAACGGTGTCGGGTTAGGACAAGAATTTTGGGCAGAGGCAGTGGGTACAACATGTTACCTGGTCAATCGATCACTTTCATCAAGGTTAGATGATAAAAATCCACACGAGGTATGGTATGGAAAGAAACCCTCTCTTCAACATCTTAGAGTGTTTGGTTTTGATGCTTATGTACATGTTCCAAAGGAAAATAGAAGTAACCTGGATAAAAAGGCTGAAAAGTGTATCTTTATTGGTTATAAAGATGGTGTGAAAGGTTATAAGATTTGGAACCTAGAAACCAAGAAAACTGTTTACAGTCGAGATGTTGTTTTCAGAGAGGTAAAAGATGTGTCCAAAAAAGAATTCCTACCAATGCAAGATGAACCTGAGAAAATAGAGCTTGAGTTGGATGATGCAAAATTTGAATCATCTGAAGAAGAGGAAGAAGAAGAGGAAGAACCTCATACCCCAGTATTGAGGAGATCAATGAGAGATATAAGGCAACTAGAAAGGTATAGTCCACCTGATTTTCATTCCAATTTTTCTTTATCTATTACTAATGATGATCGTAGAACTGTCAGGGAAGTAGTGAATTTAGAGGATAGTAAACTCTGGAAGAAGGCCATGGTTGAAGAAATGGATGCCTTAGATAATAATGAGGCATGGGATATAGTTGAGTTGCCAGTTGGAAGAAAATATGTTGGTAGAAAATGGTTGTTTAAGAAGTAGTTTAATGCACAAGGTAAAGTGGAGAAATACAAAGTTCGTTTAGTAGAAAAAGGTTATTCCCAAGTTGAGGGAATTGACTTTGGTGAAATTTTTTCTCCTGTTGCTAAGTTAACTTCTATTAGATTTATTTTATCTATTGTTGTTTCTTTTGATCTTGAAGTGGAACAAATGGATTTGACGACAACATTCCTACATGGGGATCTGGAAGAAGAAATCTACATGAAGCAGCCATAAGGCTTTGTAGTGAAGGGAAAGAAAGAGCTGGTCTGTAAGCTAAATAAGTCACTATATGGTCTGAAGCAGTCACCCAGGATGTGGTACCAAAATTTTGAAACATACATCCTTGGATTGGGATTTGTAAGAAGCAGGGCCGATCATTGTGTATATTCCAAGTAGGTTGGTAATCACTTCATTTATGTAGTGTTTTATGTTGATGACATGTTGTTGGTAGGAAATAACATGGATGTTATCAAGGAGGTGAAATCATAGCTATCCTCCAAATTTGACATGAAGGATCTCGGTGCTGCTAACTTCATTCTAGGAATGGAGATTAAAATAGATCATGCAAATAGGAAACTCTAGTTGAATCAGAGAAAATATGTTGAGATGATATTGCAAAGGTTTAATATGCATTGAAGTAAACTAGTCAAGGTTCCTATTCCTATAGGTGTAAAGTTATCTTTAGATCAGTGTCCCAAGACACAGGAAGAATAAGAGGACATGTCCCATGTTTTGTATGCCAGTGTAGTTGGTAGTTTGATGTATGCAATGGTTTGTACTAGACTGGACATTGCACATGCAGTGGGAGTTTTGAGCAGGTATATGTCAAAACCAGGGAAGGAGCATTGGAAATCAGTAAAGAGGGTCTTCAGGTATCTTCGTGGCACTACTAGTTATGGATTGTGCTACCAAGGAAGACCAGGATTGGACAGAGTGTTGGACATACATGGATTTGTTGATGTAGACTGGGCTATAGATTTGGATTGTAAAAGATCTACAAGTGGGTATGTTTTTAACCTATTTGGAGGATCAATCAATTGAATGAGCAAAAGATAGGCTGTAGTGGCACTCTCAACTATAGAAGATGAATACATGGCAACCACTCATGCAAGAAAGGAAGCAGTATGGTTACAAAGATTATGTTCAGGTATTGGGTTGGTACAATAAGAAATGAGATTAGATTGTGATAGTCAGAGTGCAATCTTCTTGGAAAAGAACCTATCTTATCATTCGAAGACAAAGCATATTGATTTTCAGTATCACTTTGTGAGAGACATGGTTGAGGAAAATAAGGTGTTGCTGGAAAAGGTTGACACTTTGAAGAATGCTGTAGATTCATTAACAAAGTATGTGAGCACAAAAAAGTTCTCCTCGTGTAGAGTAACAATGTGAATTGCTGCCCTGTATTGTTGACTATATAATCCCCTAGATCCCTGGATGAAAATAAAACAACAAGTGGGAGAATGTTGAGTATGTGTTATATTCTTTGCATGTGTGTGTGTGGACACGTCAGATATGACAACTGCGTCTGACGATACCTCATAGTAGTTATCTTTTTGTGTTGTGTGTGTTGGGCACTTTCCTAGGGGGGGCCCATGGGGGGCAGGTATGCCCCCCCTGGTTATGCGCAACGTCCCAATTTTTGTTTTTTGGGTGGTTTTTGCTATTTTTAGCGAATTACTAAAAATAATCCCAGTTTTAGGGATTAGGGTTTTGGTATCTACGAAATACCTAAAAACATTGTATATATTGTATAGTGAATGGTGAAATTCGATATAATGAATATAAGAAAGGTTTTCCCGGTTGAGGGTTTCCAGTATAAAATCTCTGTGTACTCTATGTATGAGCCATTGATTAAATTCTGTTTTGCTTAAGAATCTATATGCATTGCTTTATTTCATAGGTTTAAAAATTACACATAGGATAAGTCCAGTTACGTCCTAGTAATAAGTTATAGTCAAGGGGTGCATCAACCGCCTTGACATCCACCTCCACCGTATTCCCACATAACTAGACCAGAAAGGAAGGAAGAATACCGTGGGGATGGAAAGAACGATCATCAAATGAAGTCAACATGGTCAGATATTGAGAGAGGGTCAGAGAGCTAATGGATTTCTAACAGGTTAAGGACATCACACACATTGCAGTGACTTCATCAATAACAATATGTTTGATGGTATACTTTGAGTAATCCATGTGTATTTGGAATGTCACATGGTAAGGAAAGCGAAGCTTCACATCCATTCTGTCAAAATTTATAACCTTAGAGACAAAAGGGTTTAGAGATACTAACACAAATAATAAGGCATTCCTTTATGAAGGACACATCTAGATTACCTCCAGATCTGACATTACGCAAGGGGTTTGACCCAGAGCCTCAACAATAGAATAATTATGTGTAGCTCTAGCATTAGGGTTGTGCATAGATCGTTTGAGTACTCATTTAAGAATACAATATGAAGGCTCTAGTTTTTTTATATGTAAAGGAATCTTTGGAGGAGAGGGAGACTCTATACCTACAACAGTCTGTGAATAAATTTAGTTGTGAGACTGAGTGGCTACATTAGTCTAAGACTTAACCATATTGATGCATAGACGGTCACCGTCTTGTGTTGGTGGGGTTTGACTTCCAGTTTCTGCATTTCTGGAATTTGAGGAGCTTGAGTCCATGTGGTGATTATGTGGAAAATTATTAGTAAGAACAATGGGAAGTAGAGATAAAAGCCTCACAACTTATGCAAGTTTTGGGCACAAGTGGGTAAGGTGATCATCCGTATAAAGCTTGCAAGGAAATTTTACCTTTCTCCTTTCTATCTTTCCCTCACCAGCATTATTATTCAACTTCTCATTATTAGTATTGTCCTTGGGTTTATCATTATTATTATTCCTCCCACCCTTATGATTGTTACCATGTCCTTTCCTTTTATTCCGTCCTGATTGTTGATTACCATTCGGGTTGGTCGACGATTGCATAAAATGTACGTTCACCGACTGAGTGGGAGTGGAGGACATAGATGAAGATTTCCCTCCTACAGAATGGTTTAGAGACAACTCTTTCAAATATCTTGTCACCAAGTCTGTAGACTTGACATTTGTGGAGCCTACACTGTCATTGGCATGAGGCCCAAGCTTTTTTCTAGGGTCATAACTTGACTTCGGTGCATGTGGAATAATTTTGTATAACATCCCAGACTAAGCATATATAAGATCTAACTGTTGGGATTTAAAAATTGCTTCTTCCTCAAATGTAAATTTGAATGTAGACACATCCTTCAAAATATAAGGATGTAAAGACTTAAGGAACCATTCCAAAAGGAATTCTGGAGGAATGTAGGCCTTGATTAACCTCTTCCATCTATGCCATTCTTGGATGTGATCTAAGATATGGGTGGCTTTTTCCTGGAAGAAGGCCAACATAATTTCTATGCCGGAATCATAACGCACCGACAATTGGAAGTGGTTGAGGAAGACTAAAACCATCTCATTAAAAGTTTCGTACACCCCCCTGGTAGCTCTATGTACCATTTTGCAGTGACCCTCATGAGGGTGCATTGAAACATTATTAAATGAATATAATCATCGTTAAGAGAATTAGAATAGAACCAAAGATGGAAAGTAATGAGGTGATCACCAGGATCCTCACCAGTCTTACCCTCGAATTTCAGAATATCCAAAGGAATCTTGGTGGGGATGGTGGGCCATGTTGGGTCATGACGCACAGGGTCATTCATTAGTCTAGAGAAGCTAGGAAAATTGAGTGTGGCCAAAAAATGGAGACGGGGTTGCGGCATATGTCCCTAAGATCCTAGGAAGGATTGTTGCTGGGTAATCATAGCCCATCTAGGGTTTTGGTATGCACCATGGCCCTATCTAGGATTGTAAAAACCCCCTCCAAACTGATTCATAAGGGTTTGGTTGGGCACCATTCTAGCAGGAATGTTATGATGAGGATTGTAAATATTTCCCCCATCCAGAGTAGCTCCAGGTTGGGGGTTTCCCATGGTGTGAAAATGACCTCCCACAGGTGTGAATCCAAAGGACAAAGGTGGATTCGTCATTCCAAAAGTGTTGTTCAGAATCAATATGGAGGAGGTAGGTGTAAAGGATGGAACATAAGCAACATCGTGTCCTCCACGTTGACCACTCCATATAGGAGGATTAAGACTAGGATTAGTCCTGGGGTGAAAAGGAGGAAGGCTTCTAGCCGTAGGAGTCACTTGAGGTATATGAGCACCTCCAAACAAGAATGGAATATGTGGAGGAGCCATGCCCCCAAGTCCAATACTAGTATGTGGATTAGATGTTGGAATGGGGGATGAAAATTGCGAGGTGAAATTTGACTTACCATAAGAAAAAGGGATATAGACCATAGGGATGGACTGATTATTGTATCCCAATGAATGACAAAGATAACCAAAAGGGTTTGTGACTATAGGTTGATTATTAACTATAGTCCTGACATGAGTGATGATGAGAACCTCTGGCACTACAACCATGGTGGTTGCTGATGTTGAAGGAGTACTATTAACTATAGTGGGTATGGGAGTCGAAGGACTTCCAGTATATTTCTGACTCGACTCAGTACTCATACTTGTATTACTACAAGTCTGGTAGATGGAGGTATGGGTAATGAATTTTATAAATTTACGCCTTTTAGAAAGAAAAGAATCAAGATGCAATGGTAACCTTAACAAAAGACAAGACCTGGGAGGAAGCTGGTCTGGATCCATGATGAATCAAGACTTGAGATATAAAAACAAATCCTAAGGCCAACTAATAGTCAAAGAGCACACCAAAATAAACACACTAGTACATATGACCAAATTTGTGACGGGTTTTCATTGATATTGCCACACATATTCGTCGCAATTTCCATGAAAGCTGAGTTTTTTTTTTGTCAGAATAATTTCGTTCCTATATCAACGATCTAGGTGTGCATGGAAACATCGACGAAATTGTCTCTCCATGTGTTACCAGATTCAAGTTCGGGTAACCCTTTGCATCGTCGCAATTTTGATGAAATATCGTTGCAAGTACAAGGAACCACCGTGGCAATTACGAAGAAATTTCGTCGCAATTGCAACGAAAGGTTTTGACAAGTCAAAACCTTACGACGCAGATGATGTATGTGTGACTAAAAATCATGGCAACTTGTGATGAAAATCCATGGAAATAGCGACGACGTGGATTCATCTAGACCAAAGTTACGACGAAGATGTTGTATGTGCGACGAAAAATTGTGGCAACTTGTGACGAAAGTTCATTGCTATTGCCACGGTGGTCAAAATGCAAATTTTTTTTCGACGAACTAGCATCGATATTGCGACGATGTCATTAAGTTTTTAAAAACAATTTACATGAGATATGGTATTACCATATTACATTGTAATATGGTATACCATATTACAATATAATATGGCATTACCATATTACAATGTAATATCGTAATGCCATATTACAATGTAATATGGTAATGCCATATTACATTGTAATATGGTATACCATATTACAATGTAATATGGGATTACCATGTTACATTGTAATATGGTAATGCCATATTAACCCACAATTAATTGCAAGCCAACATGAAGAAATATGAGCTTGGAAAACAATTATTGTTTTGTATGGATTTTGTAGTTAGAAGATGTGAATTTTGTATTGACCTAA